>CAUZXS010000774.1:7500-77269 GCA_963585895.1 Sepioteuthis lessoniana
GAATAATAGTATTTAAATAAAATAAAATGAACTAAAATCATTATTAGCTTTCTTTTTTTTTTTTTCCTCCCTTTTTTTATTCCCTCTCAATATGAAGGATTATATATTATACCAATTCCTTTGTCTGTAACTTCCCCTTTGGCTGTTGATAGTAAAATATATATTTTTCATAGTAAGGGTTTTCAAAGAAAGAAAAAAATGTTTCAATCTTTGAATAAGTCATAGCTTTAAAAGAAAAAAATTTATTTGAATATTGAAATTAAAAAAAAAGAGAAATTCTTTTTATTTGAGTGATACAAAAGGATTTCCACTAAAGAATTTCTATTTCCTTGAGCAATTTAAAACTCAGTTTAGACAGTAATGAAAATAATCAAGTTGTTATAGAATAAAAAATATGATTAAAAAAAAAACAAAAACCAAGAAATATATTTTTTAGTGACTAATGATATTGTAAATCACTAATACTAATATCAAACTGGTGTTCAATTCCAATTTATATATTTTAGTTTTTGTAGATATTTTAGTACTCAGTAGATGAAAAAAAATTTTTTTTTATTCACAAAGAGCATCTATTCTCTATCATCAAGTGTCACAAATCCTTCCTTCATCCAATTTTATTAAAGGTGATTTAGAAAGGAATTATGAAATATCAGAGTAACAAAGAGCTGTAAGCAGACTGTGTCAAAGTGTCAATAATATCAATATAGCAGTAGTAGCAGCAACCCTTAGCTCCTCTTTCCTTATTTCCATTTTTATTAAATCCTCAATTTACACTTTAACTAATTTTAAAAAATTTGGTTGAAAAATCCAAGTATATATTGGTCAAATTTTGTTCTAATGGGAAAATATTTTTGATGGGTTAGTGCCATTAAAATGATACAACAGCCTCAATGACAAAAAAAAAACTATTTATATACACATACAAATACTATCAAAGATGCACACGCACACTCATAGAATAGTTTTCATTCAAAAAAATGCACAAATATATATATATATATAAACATATACTCAGATGTATGTATACACAAGCATATATATATATATATATATATATATATATATGTATGTGTGTGTGTGTGTATTAAGAAAAATGTTTCAAGAACATAAATAGAAGCCAGAGACAATTCAATAAATAAACACAATGAAATAGATGTTTTCTATAAGTTTCATTTTAGTAACATTCAGAAAAGATGTATTCGAAAAAAAAAAAAAAAAAATTTTCATCGTCTACCAAACTGCATAAGTATGCAAATATTATAAGTACATGATTTAATAGGACTTGTAAATTTTTAAATTTCACTTGAAGAAATCATATATAAACAAACTCATACACACAAAATCTGTTTGGAAAATATCCAGCTAATTGATATTAGTAAAAGAAATAGTCAATTTTGGTAAATGGTGCCCTACCCCACCCCTTTAAATACTCTTATTGTGACTTCACAACACTTATCCTAGTTTCCCTTTTTTATACTTATCGTATGACAATTATTTACATGGAATTTCTATAGTATTAGGTATTGTAAGTAATTGAGAGATTATTCAAAATATACAGGACAATGTTCAGGTTATATACAAATACAATGGTCAGCTAAAGAGTTCATTAGCTGACCAAGATACTTTCATGGATTATGACCATATGAGGTTCATTTTTCAACATCATTCCCCCTTGCAGTCCACACACTTCTTCTGGTATAGGTATTGCAATGCTTGGATCCCATATTATCATAGGAACTTTGTAGCCAATCCTCATAGTACACCATTTTATATTATGGATTTGAGCATTTGTGGAGGGTCCTAGAATCAATTTCTCATGGATACCAAAGGACAATCGTATATCCACTGTTAAGTCAGTGGATTATATTTCTCATTGTAAAAATGACAAAATTAAAGAGAAATGAATTTTAACAAGTTTTAAAATATTCTTATTTCACTTGATTATATGGACTTGAAGAAAGTGATTAGGTCTTTAAACTTGAGTTAAATCATAACTCAAAGAGTAGATAGTTTGCTTAATAGCATCTAGTCCAGATTAAAATGTAGAAAAGTTAACTTGAAACCAAACTGTTTTAGACCAAGAGAACAAGATAAGTTTTGGTAAATGAGTCAGACTTTGGCCTGTTTACCAAAACTTCTCTTGTTCCTCCAATGATAAAAGTTTAACTTTGGGTTACCTTGACTGTGCTTCAACTTCAACTAATCTTTTCATATGGGTTTTCAGGTCACCTTCAGTAACAGACATAGATCAAAATGATCAAAAATAATATAAAATGTCTGCGTATTGTTCTTAAAAATCTACTCAAAAGTCAGATAAATTCTATAACTAACTGAATATAACAAATAGATAACCCATTAAAAATTATATAGTCTATTTCATTTGAATTACTAATGTGAAATAATGGTCCCCACCACCCTTGGCACTCTGGATAGTGTCTGTATCAAAAGTCTGCAGAGGACAGGTGACAGGTCACAATTGTGGATACCAAAGTCAAAGAAAATAAAAATCACATCGGCACCTTTCATTAATTGAGGCAGAAAAAAAACAGTAAGTGAGGACCAAGACAGGGACTTAAGTGAAACCAGCGCAGAAGTGCAGAGAAGAGGAAGTTGATCACTAACAATTTATTAATGAAAGGGTGACTACTATCTTCAATTAAATGGACAAAGCAACACCATGTCTTCTTTTTGAGACTGGTCCAAAGAAGAAGAGAATATAATATCAGAAATTAACATGAATGGGTTTTGTGACTAGCATAGTGATCAAGTGACAACCATCTTCTTCTGGGACACACAAGAACATTGCAGTAGCTAAATGCTAACTGTTGTTCCATTGCAAATGATGCAATTTTTTGTTTATGTGAATACAAAACTTTTCAAACTATAAATTTGACTCAAAACTAACAGATTGTTCCTCACTGCTGGTACTATGTAACCCAGTATAATCTGTCACATGTTACTTGAAAAGGAGATGGATACATTGCCCTGAGAAGGTACTCTGAAATGAAATACTCAACATGGCACCTTGAAGACCTAACAGGTTGACATCAATCCAGCTCTGCAAATATGCTCTCAGGTGAGTAAAAGACTGATAATTCTTTACAATCTCCTGAATATATATTTATTTATCATCTTCATTGCTTAGAACAGTAGTTTCCTTTGTTTTGTTTTTTTAGATCAACTCTTTAAGTATGATTGCTTCTTACAATATTTTTGCATCTGAAATTTTCTCTCATACACATTGAATGTTTTTCTTTTCAGTCTTTTATGATTTCTCTCTTAATACTTTTAAATGTACCTGCTGTTATTTCTAAGATTCCTCATCTTCTGATTAACAACAAACGTCCTTCAATTTTTGGATTCATAAATAAAATCAAAGAAAAAGGAAGGTCACACAGTAAGTAAAAAAAAACAAAAAAATAACGTTCTTCTGTTGCAGGTTAAAATAAAAGCTGTGAATTTCATAGTAGTCTGGTAATTATGTTTTTTAATACATTTATTACAAATGGACAAGCAAAAACAATCTGTTGGGCCATGAAGATAATAAATTATTTGGCTGAATAAGATTTGTTCATGATTGAATTAGAGCCAAACAAATAAATCAAATGGCTAAAACAGATGATTTCCAGTACAAAAATAAAATTGATTTATATATATAAAAGCCAGTGTCTGTTACTTTGTAATGTATAAAACATATCACATTATGTTTTTAGCTTACTTACTCAGAGGTGATGGCCTAGTGGTTAATAGCAGGAAAAAATGAATTGAGAAAACAGTTTGTTTTCATTTTGCTCGGATGCCTTTCAAAAAAAGTATAAATCCTTCTCCTCAACCCCCACCAGTTAACAGTAAATTTGCAGGCCAAACTAGGCTCTCAAGTATTTGTTCAGGAATGCAAAGTATTGCACAAATTATGATGTTACACATAAGGTGTGCTTAGCATAATGGTCATCGTTATTGGAAATGAAATTGGTAACCCAAGTTCAAATCCTGAATCAGGTTGTGTTTCATGTCACACTAATGCCCTTAGGGAAAAGCATGAATCCATTTGTTTTCTCTCCAGTTATGAGTAAATAGTAGGGCACATTGGATTCAAACCAGCTTTACTCAGCTTAAAAATTTACCTTCTGTCACATCCTGTCCATGGTAAAAAGGTTGGTTAAATGTATACTCAGCATTGTGTATGATATTGTAATGTTTTTGGACCGAAATATGATCAAAAGGACTGATGTCAACATTATAAAATAAAATCAAAACTGTTCATTTTCAAGTAGGGGACAATTTCATAACAAAAAGAATGCATCTTCAGTAGGGTCCTTTTTTTTTTTTCTTTTTTAGGGTTAGGGTGATGATAAAGTTGAGTCTGAGTCTTAACTTAAAATTAAAACTAGAGCAGTGTTCTATATCATAGACAATGCTGTTTAAAATTCTACTTTGTTATGTGCATCTCTTAGCATTTCAGAACAAACACCAATTCTAAACAAGTACCAAGCTTTTAGGCCTTGATGGGCCACCAGTCTAGAAAAAGAAAATCAAAATTATGTGGGCTAGCAAGTCCAACCTGTAAAACCTACACTCTACTAAAACTGAATGCTACTGGGAAAATAACTTGCACAAAATCCATATAATTCTTCCATGAAGCTGTAAGCTTAATCAACATGCAGCAACAATTAAGAATGCTCAAGAATAACTAATCTTGACAATGAGAAAGTAAACTTCTTTATCTTCTTTTACCTACGTGAAATGAAAACCTACTGAAATTTATGAATGAATATAGGACAGCTGAAGTATGGATGATCACAAATGCCAAAATCTGATATTCTCTATGATGGCAAAATTTATTTCCAATATTAAAAGCATAGTCATCTTCTAGCTTGGAGTAATTCAGATGAGGCAAAAATTTTAGTTAAATTTTGTTATTTAAGCATCAAAATTAGAACCGGCTTTGTGTCAGAGACAGTTGCATATGTGAGCCTGTGCATCTTTTATGCTCAGTGAAAGCTATTGTTTCAAATGCTGATTTTCAAGGAGGGTAGGTAAGTCCTCCTTACTTGAATGACTGGCATAACTAATTTTATACACCAGATTTCTCCTTTTTGGTCTTGTGGCATACAACGCCATCTCATTCACTTTTAATAACACCTACATATTCTTCAATTTCTTTAATGTTCTAGACCCAATAAAAAAACTGATTGTTAAGAAAGACAAGCAAACCTTCTACCGTCATACATCTTTTCTCCCCCTGTTTCTTCTTATTTAGCTTTGTACCAGACTTAGACACTCTAAGGGTTAAGAGTTATCCCTGTTGGGGATTTTTACCCCCTATACAGTGGATGCAGTTGGTATATTCTAAGCCCTTCTGACAGGATAATGAAATGTTGTTTAGCAGTGACTTTTACATTTCATTAAAAAAACACAGCATCATAGTATGTTGGTTAGTATTAGCTACAGTGGATATATGTTTTGTGGGCTATTCTTTTTCTCTTCAATTTTAAAAAATAAATGATTATTGTGTGAAATTCTGTTTCAAATAAGTAAAGACTTTCTAAGTAAAAGGAAATCAGAAAAACAAGTCCAAATTTTAGCTAAGGCTAATCACTGACTACTTTCGCTAAAGAAAAGTATGAATCTAATTTTTTTCTGCACTCATTACTATCATTAGATATCTTGACAAAATGTTTTAACTGATATACCAATACAATACAATATCAATACCAATACAATACAATAGCTGACAAAAAACAAAGTGGTTCTTAAATCACTACTCTCCTCTTCAATAGGAACAAGACATTTTTATCAACCTTGGTAAGGACATAATGATATACATATATTAACCAATATTAATAATATATTTTCCTGTATTCATAGATAAAGAGTGCTCAATATCAGTGATAGAGCATATACATATATTTAAGTGAGAATAGTATAGACATGCCGCGACCGGCCGATAAACATAAACATATCAAGTTACACGCCCGCTTTAGGACAATTATATCCGAGTACGACCGGAACTGACTAAGCCCTTTTCTTTCTAACGACCTTGACATCTCGTTATAGCTAAAAGAAAAGGATGAATTAAAATTAATAACATTTACAAAGCACTTCGGCCAAAAATAACCTGATAAGACTGGAACTAATAGTCGTCGCCAGCCTATAGCAGGTTAGAAAAATACTTTATGGCTACACTCATTTTTTATCAAAGAATTTTATATTCACGCGGCTGGAGCTGTGTCACAGCACTTTCGTCATATCAACAGGCCCTTTTCAACGCTTGTTAGCGCGCTTTTTGGCAAAGCTCTTTAAGGAGGAATCCTGCATTTTGTGCGGTCGCATTCACCTTACCTTCCGACATGATAAGACTGGAACTTATGGGGTGTCCTCGTGGTGTTGGGGTGTCCTCGTGGTGTAATGGTTAAAGCGATGAACTGCGGAATCGTAGTACGCGAGTTCGTACTCCAGTCGCGCTATTACGTTCACTTTCGGGCAAATACCCTAGGGAAAGGTATGAACCCCCTTATTCTCCCTCCAGCTATGGGTAAATAGTAGGACGGACTAGGTTCTTCAGCCTTGGTGAGGCAACTAGTCTAGGAGAAGGAAAACTCTGAATTCAAACCTGTTAAACTCCGCTTAAAAATTGACCTTGTGTCATATCCTGCCCGAGCGGAGGGGTTGGTAAATAGTACCTTACCTTCCGACATTGATCCCACTTCTCGAGGTAGATCTGCTTTTCTTCCACCTACATAGGTATGCACAAAGGTCCTTTTTAGGACCATAAGAGGTCTCTGTCTGCGGGTCAGAGCATCTCTGGCGGTCAGTAATGACCAGTCGAAGTAGACGGCCAGGCGGCAAACACGAAGACGGATTCTAAGACCAACCGGTCTTAACTCTCACTCGGTTCCGATTGTCTGATAAGCTGCGCAGCGCTAATGGCACGATCCAGCCTTTAGCTACTGCTTCGCTATCTGCGCAGCGCTAAGATAACGCCCATCTTAGCCTCGGCCTTCTGGCCTGTCCGCACGGCTTTGACCCGACAAAGCCTTCGTTCTCGTCCGCACGGCTTTGACACGACAAAGCCTTCACTCCCGTCCGATACATCCGCATGGCTAGGGGGCCCAGCAAGGCCCTAGCCTTTCCTCAACCTCAACGCTCTTGCAAGGTATAACGCAGTCCACGTAACGACTCACTGTTACGGACTGTTCTACCACTGCAACACCTGACTCACGTACGACCTGCCGTACGAGCCAGCAACCGGATCGATACACCCTTGGTTAACCACAACATACCGTCATAACCGGGGAGATCGATCTACCAACCTCGACCGACCTCAACTGCCCGCGACGACTGTCCAGCTGTACCCAACGACTCGACCGACCTCAACTGCCCGCGACGACTTGTCCAGCTGAACTCAACGACTCGACCGACCTCAGCTTACCAGCATCAAACATCTAGCTCAACTCAACGACTCAACCTACGCCAGCGACCTTCGTCGAACGCCCAGCTGCGAACATCTACAACGCGACTATACCAGTTAACGACATAACCCATTCTAGCTGAAGACTACATACAACCGCCACGGACATTTACATATACACTTGTGAATACGACAAAATAAATTGTCACTTGTAATTATTGTTATCTCGCCTTTGTTCCTTCATATTGTTTTGGCTGTTCTCATTCACATAATTCGTTTGCGGGGTCGACATACTTATCGGCTCCGCAACAGACATATAGTCACCAAGCAATGCTGACTATATCTATGCTATCCTAACTTATATATATATATATATATATATATATATATAATGCACACATACACACACACACACTAGGTATGTCCAAAAAGAAACCAAACTTTTTCCACAGAATATTTATTGTTTTATCTACAACTTAATGAGACTTAGCTTCTTTTAAATAGTCACTCCCACTGTTGATACAACATTTCCAGCATTTTTCTCCAGTTCTGGAATCCATTCTTGAAGTTGTTTCGAGATAGTGTACAGGCCGTGTAGTGCATTTTCTACTCTCTCTTCAATAGTATGAAATCAACCGCCTTTTAGGGTGGATTTCTGCTTTGGAAACAAAGAAGTCCACAGGGATCAAACCCAGTAAATATAGAGGGCGAGGGTAAAATGAAGGTCACATGCTTCACCAAAAATTCTCAACTATCATCCATTGTTTCTTTGATTAAGAATCTTTCGTAGTTGTTCTTCCCATCTGAAATGTTGGTACCGCTCATGACATTTCATACAGCACAAATAATCTTTCTTAGAAACCTGTTATGACATTAGAAAAATCTCTAAAAAACTTATTTGAAACAGAATTTTGCACAATAATCATTATTTTTTTAAAAGTGGAGGGAAAAAGAATAGCCCACAAAATATATATCCATTGCAGCTAATACTAACCAACGTACTATGATGCTGTGTTTTTTTAACGAAATGTAAAAGTCACAGCTAAACAAAATTTCATTATCCTGTCAGAAGGGCTTAGAATATACCAACTGCATCCACTGTAGAGGGGGTAAAAATCCCCAACAGGGATGTCCTTGGTATGACACTCAACTGCACTTGGTAGTGAGGCTCTAGTTCTGGAGCTCAGGGTGGGGAGGTGAAGTCACTCCTTGATTATCGTTATTCCCTTTGCGTACCTGGAAGGCTCTCATCTATCAGCTAAATACATCTGCTTGAAAATTATTTGCATTAGATAGAAAAACTTGAAACCATCTAACAGTGTAAATTATCTCAATCAGATAGGAATACTTCATATTTAATAATAAAAAAAAGTGAAAAGAGAGATATATGCCTAGACCTTGCAAGAGAACTATGAAACAAGAAGGTGGCAGTGACACCACTTGAAATTGGTGCACTTGGAACAATTCCCAAAGGCTTGATAAAGGTACTGGAAGACTTAGAAATCTGAGGACAAGTGGAGACCATCCAGATTATAAAGATCTTTGAAGGGAAAAAAATTTGAATCTTGGGTGACAGGGTTAATATGGCACAAGTGTGTTTATAAAAGAATTTATAAATTCATTGATACTTCAATTAATAACTGTTTTACTAAAGTTTTAGAAGTAATAGTATTTTTCTAAATTCTTAGGGCCAAGGTATATTAAACAAGAGGCACTTTCAGAGATTATAGCACATATAAAGATCCCATATTTTTGAGTAATGTAAACTAAACTTATATCTTGTCCTCTTGCCTTCAGAATATTTGAGTAAATGCAGTTGTTCTCCACACCAAAAGGGTTGATAAGAAATTGAGAGAAATTTGAAAAAAAAAAAATAAAAAATAAAAAAAAAATTAATTTAAATGAACAATTTTCTTGATCAACCAGCCCAAAATTCTCACCTGCAAACATTTTACCTCTTCTAAAATCCTCCGAGTGACACTGCATCCTTTTTACCTTTACTGTCACTAGAATATAAATGGTCATCAGTATAAATGACCTCTCTGTACTAAACTTAGTCATCAGACAAAATAGTCAATAACTTGGAATATTCCCAGACTGATTCATCCACTCCAATATTCAACAAATCCACTTTTTTCCCTTTTCTTTCTCCTATTTATTTATTGCACCTGATATGGCTGTCAATTAAGTGCAATGTGGTCCTTGCTTGATTAATCAAAATGGAGTCAGTGATACTAGCTTTTGCTCCATCTTTCTCAGCTGACTATTATAGGGCTGAAGAATACCTTAAAAAATTATTTCATAGAATATTTCTATACTTGTCACTTGTGGGCAATCTTGCTTTGTTACATCCTGAAAGCATCAAAAATTGAAACTGTATGAGAACATATTGCACTTTGATTTCCATTCACTTAATACACTTTCTCCTCTAGATTGAAACAACTTTCTTGGTTTGCAGACATAAAACAAATCCTTTTATATACATACATAATATGAAACTATTAATAAATCTGTAGGCTAATAGTGAACAAAAGCTTTTATTTTACACAGTGAAAAGTTATTTTCTAATATAATCTCTTTCCTTGTCAATATGTTTAATTCAGTGGTGAGTATTAATCACTTAGATTGAACATTTTAAGTATGTGTCAAGTTAGATTTATTGATCTACTGCCATATATATAACTAGATAACCTATGAACTGGTTGGGTTCCCATTAAAAGAGTAGTCCATGATGATACTTATGCTTCTGTTTAGGAAGTTGTGAAGGATTATAATTAGCATTTCATAATCTCAATCATGTCAAGAATTTGGACAATTAAATATATTTAGCCCAAATGAAAACTACCCAATAATACAGTTACTTATTGGACTGGAAATTGTTTTATTTTCTAAGTTACAGCATTTTAAGTGTATAGAAAGAGAGAGGGAGTGAAAAAGGTGTCCAATGAGAAACTGAACTTTTAAAAGAGTATATCAATGAAATATTTTAATGTGCTTCTGACAAATGTTGTGTAAGCAGTTACTACCACCTTTTGTATAATAAATACTGCAATGATTTGAATTGATAGAATAAATGGAAGAAAATGTGCCAAAAGACCAGAGGACTATTCCACAAAATGACTTTGAAAACCAGACATGGAATGAATACTAAGAACAGTTTATCAACCAAAGAGGAAAAGATGAAATTGAAAAAGACTTTCAGACACACTTTGTATATATACTTACACAAATACATACAGATAATTTCTATGAGTTTGATATACTAAGTCTTACTAATTGACCACTCTTGACCAACTGACCATTAGTTTCAACCTTTGACTCTGAGTAAGTGTCATTAACTTGAAAATGACTGAGTCATAAAATCAGCACATAAACTTATGTATGTCAAGATCAACTTGCAGAAGGTAGCTATCAATTTGGCTATAACATTTTCAGAAAACAGACTAACAAAGAAATAAACAGTTAAAAATTTAAATTCTTTTACTCAATATTTTCAGATAAGAGGTAAATTGGATTTATATCATAATTTATTGTCATTTAGATTATGTTTAGTTTATATTCATATTTTAGCTGTTTTTATTTAACTTTAAAAGTTTTAGTTGGGTTCTGTACTGGTGGCAAATGGAATATTTGTAAAAAGATTTACACAAAAAAATTCAATGAGAGAATTATAAAAATTGACTTGGGAGCAAATCCTTTGTGAATGGAAAAAAAAAATGAAATTATCTTTTAAACTGGACAAACTGAAGAAATAAAACTTAAGGAAATATCAAAAAGAAAGAGAAGGGAGTTTTAAAAAATCTGAGAAAATAGGCAAATAACAAATGGAAGATAAAATGATAATAATAATGTAAGGAAATGTTTTGTCTGAATTTTTTAGATAAGAATTATCATTGTTACACATTGATCTATTCTGACTAGTATCTTCCTCTTGATTGTTATAATCTCTTTTCAACTGTGGTATCCACATATTTCAATGCATAATGATGTAAAAAGAAAAAAAGGGTTGAACATTTTAAAATAGAAAGAAATATTAGAGTGAAAAAAAAATTATGTAAAGAAAAGAACTGAAAATTATTGAAATAAAAGAATTAAAATAGCCAAGTTTCAAGAAGAAAATGTAAAAAGACTTATTTAAAGGTATTTGTAAAATGAAAAGAGAAAATAAAAGTATCTAAAAAAAAAATAAAAAATAAAAAAAAAATAAAAAAACGAAACAAAGAAATGGTAAAAAAATGTACAAAGGAAAAAATCAGGAAAAGACTTAATACAAAAGGTGATATAAGTTTAATTCATAAGAGAAAAGAGAACAAAGGAAGCCATAAATAAACGTAAAAAGAAAAGGAGCAATAAAATATTTTAAAAAATATGTAGACAAACTAAAACAAAGAATGGGGAAATAACAAAGGAATATCAAGAATTTATAGAAAACACTGTTGAAAGGTTTGAAAGGAGATGTAGATGGGAAGAGAAGAGAGAGGAAGAAAGAAAGGGGAATAAAGAAGAAAGGAGAGGAAATGAGATGAAGACATGGGAGAGGAGAGAGAGAAAGGGGAATAAAGAAGAAAGGAGAGGAAATGAGATGAGGACATGGGAGAGGAGAGAGAGAAAAAAAAGGAAAAAATAGGTGAAAAGTAGAGGAAATTAAGGAAGAGAGGAAAGAAGAGGAAAAAATAGAGGAAAGAAGAGGAAAAAAGAGAGGAGAGGAAATGAGTGAGGAAGAGAGAAAAGGAAAGAAGAATAAAGTAAGGGGGGATAGTTAGAGAAAAAAAGAGAATGAAAAAGAAAGGAGAGAGAAGAGATGAGAAGAAAAGAAAGAAGAGATGAGAGGAGGAGAAGAAGAAATTGAAAGTCTGCAAACAGAAAAGGAGTTAATGAAAACAAGTAGAATGTGGAGGGGAAAGAAGTAATTTTTCAATTAAAAATGAATAAATGAACTCAAGGTGGGAGCAGTTTAATTTGCTGTTCATAAGGTTTTGCACTGGCAGAGAAATCATCAACAGTTTCATATCAAAGACAGAAAGAAAAGAAATGAAGAAAAAAAAAAAATCATGAAGTGTCTCCAGCAGATGTTGTGTGTCAACTCCATGCTGAGATATAAAATGAGCCTGCCTCGGATGCACATTGTGATAGCACCTTGCATTTCAAAAAGGCCGCACAGTTGGCCAGGGTAATAACCTGACACTTTTTCATTCAGCAGATATTATTTTATCATCCACAAGAAAAGAAGTCATAAATTTTTGAAAATCTTTTTTTTTTTTTAAAAACAATTCTGCTTTAATTTGTCCTATTTAGTATGATTTCTTAGTATATAAAGCTCTCTATGAAATAAGGGAGAAATGTATAAAAATCAAGTGCTCTTTTGTGATTTTTAGCCCTCAGCATACTGAGATAGGAGTATCATCTGCCAAACACAAGCCAGCAAGAAATCGTCTGCTACTATTTTGTGTAGCTTTTCAGAGAAATCTGCACTCACCCACATCTACAGTTGCTCATTGAAAGCTTTGCTAACAGGTTTTCATATTACTGCCTTACTTTTTGGCCAGAATAAACAAACAAAGTATTCAAACATTTGACCATATCGATATCTATCCAACAGAGTACAGAGATTTTTCTAGAAAAAAAAAAAATTAGTTATCAATCACTTTCTCTAGCTCATAATCAGAATCTTCCTCAATGATAAGGGATATCACAGACCCAGCATTAGTAAGACATTCAGTCCTATGCTTTAACTACTAAGCTATACAAATGTATACAGAATACTAAATATATCTGAAAAGTTAGCTGTATTATTGGTATCATAGCTAGCTTACGTTTGTATCACTAGCTTACTAAGGAGGTATTAGGGCAGTCTGACCTTGGTAAAGGCTAGAAGATAGTGTTATGAAAAGAGTTAAAAATGTCAGCTTAAAGAAGAAAAAAAATTTAATCGAGCTTTAATTGTTATGGATATTTTCATATATTTCAAGATTCATTTTTTCTTAATTAAAAAAAAAAGGATAATTGCTAGGAAAAATGATAGAAATATCATTTATAGATTGGCACTTTTGTCTAGGATCAGAGGGTATTATCAGTTCCATGGAAATCCAAGAGTTATTTTAAAAACTATATACAGATAAAAAGTATAATTTCAGAAAGTATCAATTTTCATGCTACTAAAATAAATACAAACTAAAATAAAAAATAACAGATACTTTAATATATAGATGATTATTTTATTTTATTTATTTTTTTTGTAATTGATAAGATTTTCATATGCTTGCTTGACTGATTTTAATGGCATGTCAACCCATCTGGGGTTATCTTATACCAAAAAGTTAGGGAATTTCATTTACTATACATTCATATTTACATATTTTGTATAGTTTAAGGTGGGGTACATATGGTCCAACTGAATGCAAATAATTTTCAAACAGATCTCTTTCATAGATGGGACCCTAACCTGTGGGTCAGAGGGAACCTAGAAGTAATGGCAATGAAGGGGTACTTCACACTCTCCAAAGTTCCAGTACTGGAGCCTTATTGTCAAATGCAGTATAGCATCATATCTAGAGGATCCCAGTTTTTTAAGGAGTGTGGAGAAGGTCTTAATCTTCAGCATGGGATACAGTTAGTGCTGACAAAGCAATAGATTTTTATAGGTAGAAATACTACACTGATTTTAAACAGCAGTACCATGGAACAACACTTGCAGAGTATGCAAATACTACACTCTGATGCTAGTAGTTTTTACAGTTAAAAAAAGAAATAAACAGCAAATTCATTCTCTCTCTCTCTCTCTCTGTATGTGTGTGTGTGTGTGTGTGTGTGTGTGTGTATGTATATATATATACATATACACACACACAAACATACATGGAATAAATTCTCTGAGTAAAGGCTTCAATTAGAATAGATCAATCGTCTAATATATAGTTATTAACTGTATTTTGACCTAAAATTTTCACCGTACAATATTCAATTTATTGAATAAATATTCACTAGTCAATTAAAAAAGTTGGTGACCTTAGTTGAGGTTAACCCGAAGGCTCCCTTTTCAATAGCTACTACACCAAGGTGTAGGGGAGGGCGCTGCAATAACGGCCCAGTATAGTTATATATATATTTACTGGTCCATTGGCCTAAGGAGTCGAGTGTTCGTCAATGGCCCAGGAGACCAGGGTTCAATCCCAGGTCGAGTCATACCAAAGACTCAACAAATGGTACTTGATACCACCTTGCTTAGCACTCAGCACTTTAAGCAAAGGATCAAAGGTAAAGTGGAGCAAACCAGAGAATGGAGTAGCACTCTCTCCTACACCTCAGTGTAGTAGCTATTGAAAAGGGAGCTTTCGGGGTCACCCTTGACCACGGTTGCCAACTTCACTTTCTTTAGTCAATTAAACGCACTGACAAAAAAAGGAGATCATGTTAAAAAATAAATATATATTTAAAAATGCTTTTCTTTCATCATCAGACTACAGACTTATTGATTTATTTACATGTATGATACTAGAGCAATATCATGTGATGTCATGGTTAACAAGCTAGACCAGTAGGGTATTGTTCCTGAGTTTGATTCTTACTGGGTGTTCCATACTTCTAGCATTGTGCAAAACTAAGCTAGTAAATGACTACATAAGATATGAGATAAAAATATTGATAATATTATATTTTTTAAAATTGCAGATATCAGGATATTACCCTCTTCTCGCTGTTTGCTTTTAGGTTCCAAGTAGAAACCTTAAACCCCTTATTTGATAAATAACTAAATCTAATGACAAATCAACTTGTAAATTTTTCATTGAAATTGCCACACAGATGTACATGTTGGGGCAAAATGTGAGACTTTCACACCAACTTTTATTAATTTCTGAAAAATACCAGCCAGTCTGTTAGTTTATTCTATCTATCTCAGTTTGTTCATATCTATTTTCAATTTTTCATATACAGTATGATGTAAATATAAAAAAATTTTACTCTGCCCTGTACATCTACATATAACTTCCCATTTAACAAGTATATTGGGATAAAATTTTCATCCATATTGAACAGTGTAATATTTGTTTCTAACAGATTTATTCATTGTTTCTGTAGCAATTTTAAGTTTTTATAATGGCATAAGCATTGACTGGACACACAGCCTATCCCACTCCATTTCTCAACCAGGCTTGGAACCAGCTGTATCTATTGCCAAACTGGAAGTTTTTTTCTATCAAAGTTAGTAGTTCTTAGATTAACTCCTTTCAAGATTAAAGGGTATCAATTACACTGCTAAGGGAAGAAGTGGATTCATGCCTTTTCCAATGGCATTAGTTTGAAGTGAATTCAAGCAATCTCAACTAAAACTAAAACTGTTCACAGATTCCATTTTTCAAGCCATTAACTGCTATGTCATTTTTCATCACACAGGAGCTTTTATTATGTTGGAAATCACTTGCAAAATATTAATGACAAAATATCTGAACAATTTCATTAATTTTTTACTGGTATTTCTTTCATCTTGCTTTTCATTGCTGCAACAAAATTTGACAATTCTCCATCTAAAATAAAATTATAGCAATATTACTATACAACTTGTCTATAAAAAATAACAATAAATATATCAGCAAATGGTGCCCGTGGTTTAATGGTTATCGTCGTAGGAAATGTACACGGCGACACGAGTTCAAATCCTCAACGAGACTGATTGCATTTCACATATCACCATACCCTTGGGAAAAGTATGAATCCAGTTATTCTCCCTCCAGCTATGGGTAAATAGTTGGGCAGACCAGGTTCTTTAGACCAGGTTCTTTTGACCTTGTGTCATATCCTGCCTGAGCTGAGGGGTTGGGTAAATATAAATATAGCATCAAATGATGAGAGAAAAATAAAATTTCAATGGATAGATTTGATCTTCTGTCAGCTATAGAGGCCTGTTGGTAAAGTAAAAGAATATGAATTCATGTCTCATTAAAAGACATTATTTCTGAGCAGCACAGTTTACTGATGGCTGTAGACTGGTAGATCAATTGCAATTAAAACCAACTACAATTAAGATGAAATAGATACTAGTAAAAAAAAATTAGCAAATTAACAACGCTTCATCTAATAAAAAAACAAAATCATGATTTTAACAACTTCTACAGTATTTTTGAATGAAGGCAATATATAGGTTTCTGAATCTCTGTTTCATGAACAGATTGAAGAGTTTCAATTGATAACAACTCCTCATCCACCGAGTGTATAGGTGTCAAATTTATCCCCACAACCAGCTGAGCTTGCTAAAAACCATACATGGCATCTTTTGCACGATATATCATACTTCAAATCATGAATAATAAAATAGTAGTTTCATTGAAGAGACATACAGTAGAGCACTTTGCCAGAGGGTTTTCACCATTTCATGAAAGAGAGTAAACTCAGAATCAATAGGTTTGATTTGGTTTCTTGGTTTTAATAATATATCAACCTTTGTGGGTTATTCAATGCAAAAGCTATCCTTGTAGAAGAATAGTAGTGGTACTATTTAACCCATAGATTGAGGGAATTAGGGGGTTCATTCCTTTACCAAGGGTATAAGCCCAAAAGTGAATGCATTTGCGTGATAGGAATTCAAACTTGCTTGTGATGATATTACATTCATTCATTATGATGATAAAACATTCATAATCTCTTAAGAAAAGGCATGTACTTCAAAACTCCCATCAGCAACAAAATAAAAAACATGCCAACCTACCAAAATATGAATATGGAAAAAGAAAATCGGTAAGATCTGCAGGATGAAACTGACAAACTATAGAAATAAACTGTCTTGAATATCATTGTGAAATAACTCCAAAATTTATTATTTGAAACATGGTCATTAAATGGTTGAAGGTAAATAAGATTTTTCTTGTTGCTGTTACAGGTGGAAGGAGGAGGTAGAAATCAAATGCAAAAGCTTTCAAGTAAAAAGATGAAATTTATTTTAGGATTATTATTCATTGATGAGTTCAGACGAGTGTACTTATCTTGCTTGTTATCATATTTACCAACCCCTCCACTCGAGCAGCATATGACACAAGGTCAATTTTTAAGCAGAGTTTAACAGGTTTGAATTCAGAGTTTTCCTTCTCCTAGACTAGTTGCCTCACCAAGGCTGAAGAACCCAGTCTGTCCTACTATTTACCCATAGCTGGAGGGAGAATAATTGGATTCATACCTTTCCCAAGGATATTAGTGCTATATGAAAATGCAATTAGCCTGGTCCAGGATTTGAACTCTTGTTGCCGTGTCCATTTCCGACGGCAATAACGATTACACCACGGACACCACCACATCTTATCTTGCTTATTATAGTCACAGCATTTCAGCCATTGTACATTTCTTCAGGTGTCTATTATAGTTCATGGCTTTTGAATTTTTATAAAACTAAATCCTTTCTTCAATACACAGGGGTAGATTGTCTTCATTCCACTCTACATGCTTAGAGAATATGAAAAGTATTACAAATATACAAATAGTTTGGTTTGATTACATATCAACCATTGTTGGTTAAATAATGCCAAATCCTGTGTTTACATATATATTAAATTTATGATTTGTCAACACTTTTTGTTGATACACACAGTTAAATGATAAAACAGTTCTATTTCTAACAATTTAGTTTACCATAAGTCCAAGTATTGGTACGTATCACTAACAATTCAATTCAACATCAGTCATTTGTTTAAACACAGTTAAATGATCAGTTCTATTTCTAACAATTTGAATTAGCATTAGTCATTTGTTGGCATTCAGTTTAAATGTCAAATACTTTTATTTCATCCATAGATAGGACCCTTTCAGGTGCTACCACTCAGGGTCAGAGTGGACCAGGGAGTGATGGCAATGAAGGGGCACTCTGTATTCCCCAAAGCTCCAGCATTATTGGAACCTTACCATTAGATTTTTTAGTGTCATACCCAGGACACTTTTTGGGGGTGTCTTAACCCTCTGCAGAGATGCAGTCAGTGTATTCTACAACCCCAGCCAACTGAGCTGATACAAATAGTACAATAAATATAGGCTGATTCAATTGAAGAGATAAACAAAAATGATATTAGGTTGAAAGCTCCAAATTACCATTACTGAATTGTCCTATTGGACAACAACCTAATGAATATAAGTGTTGGTCAAAGTGTATTTAGTTAGTTCAATTCTTGAGTCAGGCAATGAAGGGATAAGTCAAAAACTCTGTTTAGTGGAAGAGAGAAAGAACTAACGACAAAGGAAGAATTAACTGATATAAAAGACACGCTTAGTGTAACAGTTATCATCATTAAAAATGGAATTGGTAACAAGATCAAATCCTAGATGAAGCTGTTTGTTTCTGTGGGGAAAAATCATGACTGACAGGACTTGCGTGTGGCTGCGTTTCGTACGTTTCAGTCACTCAAAAGGAAAGCAAAAGAAAAAGCCAAAATGGCAACACACAGTCGCTTTTGTACTTGCTTAGTCTCGCATAAAGTAATGCAGACTCTCAGGTATCTCATGCAAATGAGATAGTCAGGTATTATAAAAAGAGCACTCGAAGAAAGGGAGACAGTTTTGGAATAGAAGGCGTGTTGCATGTGTCTGTGACGTTATTCAAGTCTTTCAAACTACAGTTTCACTTCATGCAAATGTACTTAGAAAAGGCATGAATCCATCTTTGCTCTTAGCTACAGGTATATAATAGGGCAAACTAAATTCTCTTGCTTTGGTAGGGCAACACATATAGGAGAAGAAAAACTGAATGCAAACCAGCAGTACTCAGCTTAGAAATTGACATTTTGTCACATGCCGCTCATGGTCAAGAGGCTGTATAAACACATACGAGAGTTATCCTCTAAGCACAGACAGAAGAGAGAGAATAATCTTTGAACCAACAAAATTTGCAGCAACAACCATTGTACAGTCACCAGAGGATTGGTAAAGAAATAAGAGGACGAGTGGAGACCACCCAAATGACAGCATTATTAAGAATGCTGTGAAGAGTCCTGGAGAGTTAAAGAGACTTGCTGCAACTCAAACTACAGAGGAAGACCATCAGCAAATGCTGATGAAAAAAACTCACAAATTAGTAAAATAAATGAAAAAAACATGTTGCCATAACATAACATCATTTTTCATTATTCAATAGTAAGACTAGGTTGCTAAAACACTGCAAAAAGCTTTGTATACATGTGTGTGTAAGTTTGGTTGGGTTTTATGGCATATCAACTATTATAGGTTATTTAATGCTAAATCCTGTTTATGCATATACATTATATATATGATTAGTAAACACATTTTGTAGATAATATTCTTAAACAAGCCTGAGCTTTTTTTTGCATATAGTTAAATCGTTTCAAGTATTGCTATATAAAAGTCACAATTTTTACATCAGTCATTTGTTTGCACACAGTTTGTTCTATTTGACACATAGATAGGACCCAATCAGGTGCTACCACTTTGGGCCAGAGAAGGACCTGGGAGCAATGGCAATGAACGGGTACTCCACATTGTACCATGTGTACATTCGTGTGTGTGAGTGTGAAGAATGATTAAAAAATTATCGAAATTGAATTTGAAATTTTTTAAATTTCAAAATTTAAATTAAGATGTGTATAGCTGAGCAACTTATATAATAAAGTAATGATATCGAGATATCTACATATCATACACACAAATGAGTTTCAGAGGTGCTTCAACCTGTGGAAGACTCATTGGAATGAGTGTGTTGAATGCTACGGGAATTATTTTTTAAAAAATTGGTTTTATTCCTTTTCTTTATTTCTTTCTTGGTAAATAAAACTTCAATCTTGATACTTTTTAATTATACCTCATATATATATATATATATATATATATATATATATATATATATATATATACATACACACACACACGCACTCATATAAGGGTGAACTCATAAGCAATATACTCCTGTGGATCCCTTCAAAATGACCAGTAAGAGTAGAGCAACCAGCTAGAACATTCCCGACGACAGCTCTGTACTGATACAGGATGTAACTGCCGAAACCGATGAATGATAGGGACAAGTGGCAAGAGATGATGATAATTATATATATGTCACGCTGATAGCATGGATATATTTCCAGCCAACCATCAAAGCAAAAACAGCACAAAACACTTAAAATATTATAACTTTGAGAATAAAGCAATTTACAATCCAGTTTGACAATTAAATGTTAATTTTGAAGTATCAATATTCACACGGAAAATCATTTCTTAACTATCCAAATTCTCCAAATAGATTAGATTCAATCCATCCTAAATAGATGCATCAATATCATTATGAACAGCTGTTACAGTGAGAACCCAATGGGTTCATGGCTCATATATATATATATATATATATATATATATATATATATATATATTAGTCACGTTGTGTTTTATTCATAAGTAGATGCATGAATCTAACGTTGTATAGCTGTAGATAATACAATTGAATAGCCAAGATCTTACAATCAAAATAAACATTTTTATGTCAATAAATTAAGTTTCTTGATACTTGGCATATTCTATATAATGTACCCGTAGATATCCTAACTATAGTAAAAAAAACCATGGACATTTGATTTACAATTCCACATTGAAAATCAAGACAAATTCTTGTCTTTAATTGGAATCATTTTGAGATGAGGCTTCTTAATCTGAGAATTAATTTTTATTTATTGCAGACTTTTTGTCCTCATCTTGGTAGTTTTTTGTGTTGTTTCTTCTTTCACTACGTTTCGGCCAAATTTCACCTCTGGCCTTCTTCAGGTGATTTACCGCGACCTCGGATAGGAATGCTGAGTCTTGTAACCGTATCCCCAGTAATTACTGCCTTCCATAGTTGTTTGGGGCCCGTGGCGCAGCGGATAGAGGCATTGAGTCTCTACGGTTCCAGGTGAGCATTGTCAGAAGATAGCGGTTTCAAATCATACCCAAGCCGGCCAGAGGTTTACTTGGTCAAAAACGTGGTGCAATAGACAACAACTATGGAAGGCAGTAATTACTGGGGATACGGTTACAAGACTCAGCATTCCTATCCGAGGTCGCGGTAAATCACCTGAAGAAAGCCAGAGGTGAAATTTGGCCGAAACGTAGTGAAAGAAGAAAAAACACAAAAAACTACCAAGATGAGGACAAAAAGTCCGCAATAAATAAGACAAATTCTGTTTTATTGGAGAAAAAATCTTGAGACAAAACAAAATGATAGTATATTTGATAATAGTCAAAATAAGTAACCATTATTATTTGTAGACATATATTTATAAACAGACAAATGCATTTACCACACTAAATATAACTCAAAGTTATCAAGTTCTATTCAGGATAAAATAATCTCTCTAAGATCATCATGAACTTTTACTGACAAGCTTTACCAAATTTCTTGCAGGATTTTTTTAAAAAATCAAGAAGAAACAATGAAAGAAAAAAACCAACATTTTCTCGGTAATTCTGTTCTTCTTGATTTAACTCAGAACATAAAAGATCAATATGCAATATATTTTTACAAAAGAAATAAGATATTTTAAGTGTTAAACATTGAGTTAGAAGAAAAATGATGACATTTAACTCCACTAGTACACAGTTTTTTTGGTAAAAAATTTAGAAAAAAAAACAACCTTTTTCTTTGAAAATTCCTAACTGAAAACTGCAGAATATAATCTTGAAAAAATGAAGTTGTGTTTTTGTCTCAGCTATGGTTACATACATACATACATACACAGAGATTAGAACAATCATTTAAAAAGCATTTGATCAATCAAAAGTGCTCAAACATTGGCCAGCAGAGCAGTATAAAAAGTAAAATCTTTAAAATAGTTACATTAGTAAAGTCATCTGACAACTGAGTTTTCAATTTTAAAGAGAACATACAAAACTATTAGTTATGAAACAAAACTAAAAGATTTAAATTCTTTTTAGTTGATATGAATATATTCTTCTTTTTAGTTATATATATATATATATATATATATATATATATATATATATATATATATATATATATATATATATATATATATATATATATATACACACACACACATATACACACAGCACAATATCCATATCTTCCAAGAACTTGAATATATGAAACAATCAAGTGATTTCAAGAGATATATGAAATGTTCAGCAAAACAGAGGAATTACTGAATAATTTGACAGAATGATTAATCTGTTCAATTTTTCTTTACTTTTGCATAGCATCTTTTATATACAAAGGAGTACAAAAAGAGAACATGTATCAATCTATAATTTATAACAGCTGTAAGAAACTTGAGATGCAAGATGACTTCCTAATAAAAAAAAAAAATAAAAAAACATTGATAGGAAATAAGGTGTTTTTATAGGAGGTAAAAAATGTCTTGTGAGACACAAAAAAAAAAAAAAAAAAAAAAAAAAAAACTTGACAGGTGAATCAACTGAATTTACCTAAACTTCTAGGTAGCCCATCAAAGATCGTAAAATGAATTGCTGTAAAATACCAGCAAAAATATTCTTTGTTTTATTTGTAAAACTAATAAAAATAGACATTTTTGCACTAGTAGAAATATAATCGTCACCATTCATTATAATAAGACAGCAAAAAAAACTACTTTCTGATAAAACATCTCAAAAACTGATATTCAATGAAAAATGGACAGATTATATACACATGGGAGAATAATTCCAGAAACTTAAAGAAATGGCTTCCTCAAAGAAAAAACTGATTAAAAAAAAGTGTTTATTTCCTTTTGGCTTGGTTTCTTTGTTTAATGGCATATTATCCTTCATGGATTATTTGATGCCAAAGCTTTCCTTGCAGTGGTACTCTTTAACTCATAGGTGAGGTGGGGGATAAAGGGGTCCATACGTTTCCCAAGGGTATCAATTCCAAAAGTAAAGGTAATAGAGCATGTGATGTTCAAACTCGCTTATTCCAATATCACAGTCCAGCCTACTAGCCACTTACGATATAGGGACTCCCACCCATAGAGAAATATCAGATGTGTGAAATACCCAGTAAAACATTTTTATTTATTAAGGTCTATAATTCACTATTATTATAATGGTAAAATGCAACTAAAATCAGGAAGATAAAGGATAATACCAGTCAAAATTATCAATAATGATTATCTAGCAAGATATTTGGTAATGTGAGAAATGAGCATATTGATCAACCTGATCGAATTCCTGAACTTATATATATATATATATATATATATAGTCATACTCTGCCCTACATCATTTATTAGTTCCAAAAGCTATAAAACCTTAAAATGTGGAAAAAAAAACACTGTAAATATGGTATGAATAACTTGCAAAAGAATATAATTGATGTTAAACTTAAAAGAATACTAAAAACACATTTTACTAGTTTTTTTTTAAAGAGTAATATATACAACAAAATACAATTTTTCAATAGAAATATTTTATTTCTACTGTTTATACATTAAATGTATTTTTTATTGTATTTTAAATTCTTTTTAGCTTTTAGTGTTCCTTTTTGTGTATTTCATTTATTTTGGATATATTTCTTAGGAACAATCTATTTATTTCATATCCTTTTATAATGACATTGTTTAGTGATATAACATCAGGTGTGATGATCACTAAACTGAAATTTAGTCTAGAAAAGTGATATAAAGGTGGATTTAACATAGGCTGAAATGAGATAAAATGGTATATTACACTGTGTTTCATTTGGTTTTGTAGCATATAGATCATTGTAGGTTATTTAATACCAAATCCTCTTTATGCGCATTACAATTTGTACACATATAGTTCATAGATAACATTTTTAAATGAGCCAGAGTTCATTTATTTGCATACAGTTAAATGTTTTTAGATATTTGTAAGTCTTGTTGGTAACCTTATCGTTAAATGAGTCAGAACTAATTTGTTTGCACACAAGTATTACTATTGTTTGCAAATAGTTAAATGGTTCAAAATATTCTAACAAGAACAGTTCTATTCAGTATTAAACATCTGTTAGCGTTCACTTAAATGATGTCAAATAACATAACAGTTTTATTTGCACACAGTTATATATTTCAAATATCACTATATAATACTAACAATTCAATTTAGGCACACAGTTAAAGAGTTTCAAGCATTGCAAATGAAAATTAATAATTCTATTCAACATTACTCCTTCATTAGCACACAGTTAAATGTTTCCAGGTATTGTTATGTATTACTAACAATCAAATATAACATCAGTCATTTTCCTACACACAGTTAAAATGGTCAAAGAGTTCAATTTCTAACAATTTGATTTAATACTAGTTATTTGTTAGCACACAGTTTAAATATCACACAGTTCTATTTGACCCATAGATCAGACCCTATCAGGTGCTACCACTCCAGGTCAGAGTGGACCTGAGAGTAATGACAATGTGGCATCAAAGGGGTATTCCATATTCCTCAAAGTTCCAAGGCTAGAGCCATGCTATCAGATTGTTTAATGTCATAACCCCTCTGCAGAAAAGCAGTCCGTAAATTTTACAAACCCAGCCAACTGGGCTATGACTCTGTGTGTGTGTGTGTGTGTATATATATATATATATATATATATATAAAATACAGTGATATAAAAATAGTTACCATTCATTCATTATGTGTCATATCTTTGATACAAATACTCATATTTTTTCTTCCGAATAAAACAAAAGTGCTTTCTTCATTAATATCTTCTATATTTATTTAGCATTGCATCATATCGAACTTACAGTGCTAAAAGGGTAAATAATGACATTTTGTAATCAAATATTTTTATTCTTTTAAAATTCATAGATTTCCATCATCACAAAATATTTCAATTGTAAAACTTCTATTTTAATTACAATTTTTGATTTATTAAAAGATCTCTTCATTTTCTAGCATAACCATTTTTTTTTACACAAACTTTTGATAACAAGAATGGAACCAGTCACAAGTTTAATCTAGTCTGACCTTGCCAAATAGACATAACAGAAATAATTCCACAGTCATGATAACAACTTTTCAAAGGTAATCTACCAATTTTCTTTGTTGACTTGTATGCTTTTTAATGTATGCAATTTTATATGAAAATATAGCTTTGATCAATTTGATTCATTGACTCACATGAACTTTCAATCAGACATTTTGATTACTTTCTATTACATTATGCTAGCTTTGTGCACAATTGTGTATATCAGAGTGGTTTGGTTTGGTTTTATGGCATATCAACCATTGTAGGTTATTTAATGCCAAATCCAGTTTATTCATATTTATGAGATATATATGATTTGTAAACATAATAGTGTCAACAATGCTAAATAGTTCCAAGTTCACTAACAAATTTTTAAAAATAGAAAGAACATTAAGTAACACAGAGAAAAAAAAGAATAGACAGTTATAGTGAGAGAGGAGAGAAGGAAAAAGGAAATGTAAGAGCAAGAGAGGTAGAAAATAGTGTAGTCTATCTAGTCATTACCCATGAAAGAATAATGGCTATATTTGAAAATAACATAACACTGTGTGACTTAATATATAATAAAAACCTTAATAAGAAATTTTTAAAAAAAAGTAATTTTTGCAGCAGGAGGCATGAGTTGTGTATTGCAGACATTCAACAGATTCTAAAAACAAAAAACTGACACACACCAAGGCTCATCTACACATAGTATTAACAGAATTCTTTTTCATAATCAATGATAGCAAATAATAATTGATTTTTTTCTGCACATCTCCCTATAAACCCTTATTAGGCATTAAACCATCCATAAAAAATTTAAACATTTTCAGAAAAAAAAAAAAAGAGAAAATTCAACAAAGAAATTTTAAAAAGTGACTATTAACAATTTAGTTGAAAAAAACAAAAAAAGGAAAAAAAAAAGAAAAAAAAAAGAACACAAATTTAAAAAGAAAAAAAAATTAATTTTTATCTCAATAGATGTTTTCAGTCAAATGGTCAAGCTAACCCTGATAGACTGGACATCACCATATTAGCAATAACCGTGTTGAGGAAGATTGCCATTTTCTCTTACTGGTTTGCTTCAATCAGTATATACATCTAAGATTTCTTTGTGCATTGATTTATTTTTTCTCCCCATTAAATATTTTTGAAAAAGTTGTTTTTCTTTTTCTTCCTTGGAAAAAGAGCTTCCAGAAAAAAAATATCATCGAACAAAGAATCTGAAGTTGTTCATAGACAAATAAAAATTTGGTTGATTCACCCACATCCCCCACCTACAAAAATAGTTTGTAGTGGGAGTTTGGACAAGAGACAAAGACCAACGAGATCTAAATTAAAAAAAATGAGTTTTTTTTGCTTTTTTTAAAATATTCTTATCTTTACAATAGATTGAAAAAGAAACTATCTAAAAATACAATTTAGAAAGATATAAAATGAAAAAAAGACAAAAAAAATCTAATCATTTTCTATCTTACCAACCATAATTATTTTTTTTTTTTTACAAATACAGACTTATTTTCATTTTTTATCTTTCTTTTATTATTTTAATCAATCTTCAAATTTAACTTTTTTATCTACAATTCTATATTGATTATAAATTTGTACATGTATGTGTTTATATATTCAATCAATATATATATATATATATATATATATATATATATATATATATATATATAACCAGTCTTTGCACAAATGAATATTATAAAAGCAAATATGCATGTACATATAAAGTAAGTTCTGTATATTTTTATTTATTGATTATGAATTTCTCTTTTACAAACATTTCTCTAAGCAAGTAAATTTCATCATTAAAATAACAAATGAAAATTTATATATACATTCACTTAGTTGTACAAATATGCATTTAAAAATAAAAATTACTTCAATATACACTCTAAAATCTATTTTACATAAATCTATTTAAATATATGGTTACATAACCAAAAACTAATTAAAATTTGATTTTTGAAGTTAACTATTGTATGCAAAAGAGTTTTCATGATAATTTTTTGTGAACAATCTTACTATTTTAGAATGTATATGTGAATATGAAATGATTATATATATATATATTAGTGTGTGTGTCTGTATGTGTGTGAGAGACAGAGTTCTGCATTGTTCTTGTAAAAACATAAGTTTAATTTATATTGATTAGCATTTCTACTTAAGATTAGTATTATCTGTGGAAATCTAAGTCTATTAGAAAATATTAAATTAAAATTATCATCTGCATGTATGTTTTTTTCTTATTTGGTATGTATTAGTGAGGAAGTATTAAATTTTTAAATCTTCTAAATTACAGTTTTCATCTGCATAATATAGTCTTTAGAATAACTCTGGTACAGCTACTACAGCCTGATCCAAGATACAAGTGCCAGCTAAAAATCACTTTGATCACAACATCATATATATATATATATATATATATATATATATATATATGGATAGAGTATCATCCATAAGTAAGTACATCCTACCAGTTTTTTTTAAGTTTATTCTCTTCTAAACCAAAATATGTCAGGATTTTGTTTTCTAGGAGAACCTTATACAAGCAAAACAGATACAGATATTGTTAGGTATTATCTACTTTTACTCAAAGTGGATAATATTATATATTATTTATTACAAAACCTTACAGCATTCAAACTCTCCAACCAAAAATATGAATATATAGTTGTAGTATTCAAAAAAGAAAGTAAACTGCTTATATATATATATATATATATATATATATATATATAATTTTATTTTTGGTTACAGAGTTTCAATGTTGAAGAATTTCATCATAGATAATACATAATAGTGTCTATTTTGATTGTATAATGTTCCGCAAGAGATGATAAAATCCTTAAAAGTTTAGAAGAAATTAACATTCTATAAAAAAGTGTACTTATCATGGTTGAGGTATATATATATATATATATATATATAATATATATATATCTCACATACAGAGAGAGATAGAGAAAGATATATATATATATATATATATCTCAAGGTGTATATGTATATTCATAACATAAATCAGTCTGTCCTTTCTTTGAATATCAGTTTCAGATATAAGCATGCACAAGTTAATGCATAGATATATTCTAAGTTTAATCATAGTCAAGAAATAACAACCCACCCCCATGTGTTTTAATAAAAAGAAACTAAACCTAAATATACAAGTCAAAATTATTGATAATAATAATGATAATAATAATGAGGATAAACAACTTAATTCCAGCCAGAAGACCTAACCAAGTGCTAATTAACAAAACAAAAAAAAAAAAGAGAGAGAGAGAGAGAGAAAAAAAGAGAAATTGTCGTCTAGTGGTTTTTGCTGATGTAGTCAACCACAGAGTGAAAATAAAAGGTGAAAACATTGACAAATACTTAGACTTTGCCAGAGAACTAAAAAAGTTGCAGAACATGAGTGACAGTGATACCAATTGTAGTTGATGCACTTGGAATGGTCCCCAGAGGCTTGGAAAGGGAACTGAGAGAAATGAAAATCAGATGGAAGATTGAGACCATCCAGACTACCGAATTGTTGAGAACAGCTGGAGACCTGAGAAGACTTGCTGTCCCTCAAACTCTAGTGAAATATCACCACCTGATACAAGAGTGAAAAACTTGTAAGGAGTTGTATAATAATAATAATAACACCTGAAAAAAAAATATTCATCTAAAAAAAATTAAAATAATAAAGATGTAACTAAATTTTGTTTCGTCTAGCACAAGGTCTCAACAGAGGAAAACTTATTGAAAATCAAACTTGCCTTTTAATTATAAGTAGTCTACAAGATAAGATGACTTACAATCACATGTAGGAACTTGTAATAATATAGCTATTCTTAGTCTGACAGAGTCTTCCTAATAAGACACTTAATGAAAGTGTGTGTGCGCATGCCTCAAGTCATTTCTATTTGTCAATAAAAAGTCATGCATATCCTTTGTTTGGTTATGGTCAAAGCATTGAATAGTTACATAAAAATGCACTCATTATGGTTGGCATGTGTGCAGTTATAATACTATTAGATATATGCAAAAGTTCCCAGCACAATCTTTGTCACAATTACAGACTTAATACTCACATGAAAACTTTAGAAATTAGTAAATGAAACTATGGAAATCATTACACTCTTCTATATAAATGGGTAAGATTTGGAATAAAGTCCAACAATATGAAAAAAAAACATGGAAAAGTAAATTGACATATCTTTCTATAAAGATGACTTCCTCAGAAATATAACGTCATTTATGATGACATTTTTCTTTTATTGAAACATGTCAATTTAATTTTACCCATTGTATTTCTTTCCTTCATATATATATATATATATATATATATATATATATATATATATATTTGTGTGCATGTGTGTGTGAGTGGATCAATAACTCCATAGCATGAAAGTTATTAGCAAGATATTGATCTGAAATTTTAACCATATAATATATAAAGAAGCATGGAACATATTTGAATAAATATTTGTAAGATAAAAGCTTTATTTATTGAAGAGATA
This sequence comes from Sepioteuthis lessoniana, assembly GCA_963585895.1. NCBI lineage: Eukaryota > Metazoa > Mollusca > Cephalopoda > Myopsida > Loliginidae > Sepioteuthis > Sepioteuthis lessoniana. The sequence continues at coordinate 37,310 of CAUZXS010000774.1, forward strand.
TATATATATATATATATATATATATATATATATGGGGGACACTATGAGTATATATACTGGCTATATGACACATGAAAGCATACACTCCATATTCCCCAAGTCATATGTTTATAACCAAAATATATAATTCAATGACACATGTCCTCTAAGTGTATCTGTATGTATATTTACACATAGATACACTTGAGTATAGGTAACAAGGTAATCCCATAACCCACTTCTACAGCAATTTTCAGAAGATGCTAAAACATTTTGGCCTTGTGCCTAAATAAGCTAAACCTAATAAACATTAATAATTATTGTATAAAATGAAAATATATATATATATATATATATATATATATATATATATATATATATATATATATATACACTCATACATACACACACACACACACATCCACATAAGTAAAATTCTTCTTTGTCGTCATAACCCAGCAAAAACAGCACATAGAAAAAAAAATTTTATTCAAGCAATACATTTTTTTTTAAATTAAACTTACAGAATAAAGCAATTTTCAGACCAATTTTCAGCTGAATGATTTTGTGGGATCTGCATTCACACTGAATGTCCTTCTTTAATCATCCAAATATGCAATATAACAGAGATAACTATAAAAAAAATGGTACTTAGAATAATTTACTCTTTCCTAAATAGATAAAAGCAACCATATCATCATGGACCACTGTTAAAGCCAAAACCCAATGGCTTCATGTGTCATCTAGAGTATATATATATATATATATATATATATATCTATATATATATATATATATTGTATACTTAGGCAGCAATTCATTATCTAAACGTTCAGTCAAAGACCACGGATTGTTTCCTTTTCAAAATCTTCAAGTGAAGATGTTCAAATCTTCTTGTTATTTTTCTTATGTTTGGGTCAAAATGGTGAAGATTATATATATGAAGTGTGCACATGTGAAAAGCAGTGGTCCCAATATACTTTATTGAAACAGTCTATGCTTTTCATTGTATTCACTCAATAGTATAAATGTGTGAATTGTTATTATCTCTTTCCTATAATACTGATAACATTTATTGTATGAAGTTTATATGCAAATATAACATATTACGAGACAGGGGTAGTTCTGAATAAGAATGTCAATGTATTCTCTCTTTGGTGATTCCACACAAGAAAAATGTCACTTTTTACTTAATAGGGAAAAAGTTGCAATTTTCAATGTCAGTGTGCCTGGTCTCATTCACGTAAAATCAGAATGCATATCTAATATACTTATCTTAATCTGGCACAAGGCCACATATGAGGTAAGAATATTGTACTGCTTCAGTTTTCTATATAGGGAAAGTCTGCAAGTCTTGATTTTTACTTGGGCTCAAACAATGGCACCAGTAAAAAAAATTCCAATTTCCACAGCAACCATAAGTTTAAGTGGGTAAATGCAGTTATAATTATGATATGTACGTAAATACAGAGACAATGTGTAAATATCATTTTTATATGTCATGACTATATATATATATATATATATATATATATATATATATATATCATAGAATTTATTTTATTATTATCTGGTTTACAAATAATGTGTGCAAAGATCACTCTGTATAGACACTTGACTATGAGATTGGTCATGGCTACATGTCTGTTAAGTCAATATCCATTGTGCATATGTATATGGTTATTGCATTCAAAGTGTGTGCGCATATGAACATGCTAGAACAGGCACCCTGTCACAGTTGCATGTTCCAGCATATGTCTAGGCATGTCTATCTCCTTTCCATATGTCTCTCTTTAATTGTTGCTCACAACAATTTTGCAACACAGGACTCAAATTAATACAGTCAGCCAACCATCTACAATGCTCTAGACACTCACAATCATTACCATTCAGCCATTTTTATATAGTAAGAATAAAAAATAAATACAAACAAGGGTGAAAAAAAAATTCATATTTTAGATATGAATTAAGAAATATGGTTGATATATAATACAAATGTATTTCTAGTAGTGAGCATATCAGAAAGAAAGAAAAGAAAATGTCTTCATTTTTTTTTTTAATAAATAGTAGATAAATCTGTTCTGTTGTTCTGATATAAATTAATTATCAGCAATCAAAATTGAAATAATAGAAACAAACTCAGGATTAAGAAAAAAAAAACAGTTATTTAAAAGATATATATTCATAAAGGAAAGTAAAAGATGAAAATATATTTTCTTTGTCTTCTATCAAAATGTATTCACAAAGACACACATACACACCACACAAATTATCTACTGCTCTTTCTCTTTCCAGTTATCTTTACATATCTATTATACGTCATATAACCAAAAGGCATAAATGTGCAATTTTGGGTATCTCAAAAATAATCGAGATAACTCCATAAAATATGAAAATGTAGATGCATATGGTAAAAATACACAAGTTGAAGACTGTTTTTAAGTACTTTTATACAAACTCACATTTTCACAAGACTGACACAGACACACAATCATATATATATATATATATATATATATATATATATATATATATATATATATATATATATATATATATAAATTTATTTTTTGTAAGCCCTCAATTTAACAAACCCTAGTATAACAAATTTCCAATTTAACAGACATCATTATCAAGCAGATATTGGACTTATGCCAGTGTATTGGTCATTAATCAAATATTCTAAATTACCTTTCATTTATTTTCATAAACATTAAACAATATTTTTAATTTTGCAAAAAATTAAATTTTACCCATGAAAAGATGGGTCTCAATGACAGATTTTAGCTAAGATTTTGTATCACTATTAAAAAGGATAAGAAAAATTGAACTACATTGGCAAAAAAATGAGTAAATATTACATATTTTTTAATGCAATCATTTACAGAACAGTGAATTTTATTAAAGCTTTTTTTTTACATAAAAAAAAAAAAAAAAAAAAAATGGCTTCCCAGGTTACATTCAAATTTAACAGACTTTCAGTATTAATGGACACCCGCCTCCCACTATAAGTCCATTTACTCAAGGGTATATATATATATATATATACATACACACACATACATACATACATACACATATATTCCTTTGTTAACCTTCAAAAAGTAAGACTGTAGTTAAACTTATATGAACATATCAATGCATATCAAATTCAATTATATTCATTATGCCTGTTGAATTTTAAGACTTTGCATGAAAAAAATGCATGAATTTTATACTGGACTTCAAAGTGAAAAAACAGCAATACACACTTTTATATAAAAATGCTAACAAGCACAAAAAAATTAAAAGCCCACATGTGGACAGTATATGAAAGTCTATAAAGCATAGCTAACAAAGGGAGTCTGATCCACACAAGGTGTTTGACTATTACAGTCCGATACTAGACAAAGCAAAGCTCATTGGATATCTATAGAAATCAACACATACACACATTTTCATGTTTTATACATATATATATATATATATATATATATATATATATATATATATATACACACACACACACACACACACAGTGAAGAAATAACTCCAACTTAAGAAATAAATTCTTTGATTCACTTTTCATTTTTAATATAAATATAACTAAAAAAATTCTTTCCTAATCTGCCAATTAGTTAAACAGAAATACACACACATACATATATATATATATATATATATATATATATATATATATATATATATATACACACACACACACACACAATGATATTAACCATATAGCAGGACAAAAGTAAAAGGGCAGTTGATATTATAGATTTCCCTAATAATTTCATGCTATCCTGCAAATAGCATTTTCAATTTTTTACAACAGAAATCACACAAAAAGTCTGATCAAACTTTTTGTGAAAGATTATTTGATATACTTTTGAGAATACTCATTATTTTTCAAAATGCTAAATAAAAGTTATCTAAAACAACTTCTGTCCCATAGTAATTGTTACAATTACATATCTCACATACTAACTGTAACAACTGATATGGAATAGCTGTAATTTTACAAATAAAGAACTGCATTAAATAATCTTGAATACGAAACTTTTTAAATTCAAATACAACAGACTGTTGTTTGAACCTATTGCTTCATACTACTTCTGTTCTTTAATACTTGTTACAATTATGTGTATATTCAATAAATTAGATGTAACAACTACTGTTGCAAAGAAGTTGAATATTCTTATGTAATGTATTTCTTTAATTAAGTCTGTTAACATGGCTATTTCTATAAGCATAATCCTTGTTAATCAAATTACTTTTTAAAAATCCACTTTTAAAATGGCTAATCAAATTTGTACACAAGAAAATAATCTAGAAAATAAAAATGTATTTTATAGGCTAAAATCAAACTGACATGCTTTTCTAGAAAGTAATTGGAAGTTTGCTAACTTCTCTTGTATTTTCAAGATTTTATATCAAATTTGAATGTAATCTTTTTTTATTATAGATTGATATACCAATGAATTAAAAGAATTTTTTGTTTACAATTATAAAGTATTTTTCAGAAAACAAAAATGAATTGATGAATGAGAAGTTTAAAATTTTTCTCAGAACTGATAATATTTACATATTTCATGTGATAAATATTATCATCGTCGTCGTTAATATATATATATATATATATATATATATATGGCTCGATATAGATAATTATTCACCATAAATGGATAGATATATAATTAACAATCATATAGACAGATGATTTCTAATATTCATTAATACCTACACTTTTTCATGTGATTTTCAATTATCAATTCAAGAATTTTATAAATAAATAAATATATATATATATATATATATATATTACAGAGCAAGTTTTATGGGGGTGGTTATCTCTCTAACATACAGTTCTATAAGTAGCTTTAACAAAAGATTCATTTTTCAGTGATTTATTTAAATAGGTAACAAGTATTAATAAGTTAATTTTCATTAACTAACCAATCATTTCAACCAAATGTAATTTATAATCTTGTCATTTATATACCAATCTCCTCATTGAAGAAGAGTAATCAAAACTGATGATTCTTGTTGATTATTGTGCAACATTAGAATAATAATTAGTTTATTTCTTCCTTAACAATATGATAATTGCAGTTCAGGTTGTATTTCCCCTTTTGATTATCAAGTGGGCAATTTTATGAGACAAAATATTTCGTCTTAACATTTATTTTATTGTATGTTTGTATTATATATATATATATTTACAAGGCAGATCCCTTTGTCTTGAACCCAAAGTTTTCATTTTTTAATAATATCTGAAACCGATTATATTTTGTGATAAATCATGCAATTCCTTTGTTCACAGACAACCATATTTGTTACACCCACCTACCCAAGTTTTAATCTGGGCAGTGCTGGGCCACCTTGCTGAGAATTCATAATACTAATTAATTCTGATCTTTTTTCTTCATTAAAAAAGATATATCTTGATTTATGTTAATATTTAAGTATAAGTAAAAATAAAACAAACATAACTGCACCCATGCTTTTTTTTTTTAATTAAATGATTTGCCTAGCTTAATGAACGAAAATAATTAAGTAAAAAAAATAAAAGTGTGTGTTTCTTGTTAACTAAAATATACGTATATAAGAAAAAAAGGGAGGTGGGGTGAATTTAAATTGAAAACAAAGAAAAAAAAGGGTGCGGGACAAAAGATATAAAACTGGAAAACCTAAAATAAAAACTCAGCAATGTAAAAACCTTAAATTCTTCAGCTTGTTACAAATCAAATTCACCAAACAGCTACTAGCGAGTTTCTTTCCTATCCATTTTTTTCTAAATGTGTGTCTAGTACCTCCTTAATTTTATAGTACAAAAAAAAAAAAAAAAAAAAAAAAAAAAAAAAAATCAAAGCTGTAAGGAAAGAAAAAAAAAATTTTTCCTTTCTTAGTCTTGAAAGAAGATAAAAGATCGCACATGTCGACAAGATAAGCGTGGTTCTCTTATTTTGGTTTTTCCCTTTTTTATCTCTCTCTCTCTCTCTTCCTCTGTCTCTCTCTCTCTTACAACCCCCCCCCCTCTCTTTATCCCTTCGCCTCGTGTCTCTCTTGAACATCTTCAACAACATAGTACGTTTTGTGCCGACCACGCGTGCATGCCGTCCGCTCACTCGGCACCCATGCACATAAACACATGGAGACGGTACTTTTTTTTTCCCGGTGCCTCATATTGCGAACACATAGTATTTTTCATTTAAAATCTACAAGGAAATCGTTTTATTTTTTACTCTTAAATTTAGTCGTAAGTGTAGGAAATGAATTTCGTAATCCTTAAGGAATTTTGTCCTTGCTCATTACTAAGCTTTACAAAAAGGTCGTGATTTATTTTGCATGGCTGTCTGATTGATTTTCATGAAAATCAGTCGGCTTATTATTATTATTATTATTATTATAGGCGTGAAGCATGGACGAATTTTAAAACTAAGTCAATTTTTTTTTAAAATAAGGATAATATATCAACAATTCAATTTAAGTAATCAGGCTAATAAATAAATAAATGAAAAACTCTTAATTCAAACAAAGGTGACTGCTAAAATGACTAACAACAATAGTTGCAAATGCAAGTTTTATTCATTTATTTATTTAATTATTTGCGATATTTAAATTGCAAACATTTTCCAAATTTTGCATTTTTGGTAAAAAAAAAAAAAAAAAAAAAAAAAGGTGGGGCAAGGTTGGTTGGTATTGACGTGGCATGTTTGGTGCTTGCGTTTTAACCGCAACAAGTCGACTCGCAAAAGAGATAAAAGGAAGATATTATTTGGGGTGAGAAACTGAAGAAAACGTTTTCGAAATAGTTGCTAAGTGATAGCTTCACTAAGACAATTCACTCAAAGTAATCGTGTGTTTGATTTATTTTTTTAAAATAAAAACACATCTACAATGTACACACCCTGTACAACAAGAATAAACAGTTTTTTAAAAAATAACAACAATGAACATTTTTTAAATACAAAAATATAAAACCATAAACTTGTTAATCTGGAAACCTAATAATAAAAAAGAATATTAATCCAAATTGTTCTTTTTTTTTTCATTATCTGATCCAAATTAGACTTCTTTTTTCACATTGAGAGTAAATCGGATCCAGTTATCCTTGTTTTATTTTTGTTTTGCTTGTTTTTGTTTGTTTGTTATTTTTACTTTCTTTATCATGTGTATTTTTTCTTCAACATACGACTTCATTTTTTAAAAATTCAATTGCCATTTAAAGTATGTACTTTTTTGTACTTATTTTTGCTTTCATTGTTGCAAGCATTAAAAAATAAATAAAATCAATAAAAGGTTTGAAAAAAAAATATCTAAAAATTGAGAAATACAAAGAATATTTACCCTAAAATAAATTTATGCGCCTTTTTTTTTTCAATTATGTCTAACTCGGGACGCTGCTGATTTAGGAACAAGGGACCTTGAGAATTTAATTTAATTTAAATGTATTCACTTCTGTCACCATCTCAAAATTTGAAAAGCCCGTTAAAATAAAAGAACAAAGACGATTTTTAAATAATTTTAAAAAATTTTAAATACCTTCTGGAAACTGTTCCTTTTTATATCTTTTTTTTTTTAAAATCCTAAACATGTTATATATTTTCATCATTAAAAAAAGGGGCTTCATTGATCGGTTCGTCGTATCAGTGTATGTTGGTATTCCATTTCAAAAGAAAAAGAAAATCCAGTGAAAGATTAAAAGCATCATCAGGTCGTTGTTTGTTGTTATGTCGCATTACTAGACATCTCTCTAGTATTGTTGGTCCCTGCAATTCCTTACAACCCCCTCTAAAAAAAAAAAAAATAACACCCAAGGAGAGAGAAGATGATTTGAAGAATAAATAGCTAAAAGTTTGCTTCTTCCGTTCGTTATCGAACTTATTCTTCTTTCCAATTATCCGGTTGTAAATTAAAAAACGGTTTTATGTTGAAGGTTTCAGCTAGAGTAAAACGAAAGTAAAAGAAAGAGACCACGTTGCATGACTGCGAATAAATGTCTCTCTTTTACCCTCTTTCTCTTCGGTATGGACGAATTGCTTTGTTTAGAGCTGGTCGGCTCCTGGTGTTAACTCTTCAACGACCGATGCTATTCGGCTACTACAACACAAGAAGAGAGAAATGCCTAACGTTCATTCTCTCCCACTCACGCTGCTTGCAAGAAGAACCAATTGAAGAAGAAGACGAAAGCCATTTGTGCGTGTAGTCAGAGAAAAAGGAAATAGAAAGACAGATGGGTTGGATAGAGATCGAAACTTGAACCTGTCCATAGCTAATTCGGTGCCGTAGAGAAGACAAAGGACATTAATATCCAAGGTGTTTGTTCTTCTACTTGACGAATCCTCGTCTTGGTGATCCCAACATTCTTACCCCGACCGACTTCCCATCTTTCTTTGTTGTTGATAGTTACGATGAAGGGGTCAGGAGTTTGGTTTTTATTCACACTGTAGAATAATGTAAATGCCGACACTGCGTGTGTGAGAGAGAGACACACACACACACATTGTTAACGCAAGTGCACATAAATATATATACCTAAGTGTACATGAAAATAAATACGTGCAATATAAATGTGTGTGTGTGCGTGATATATACACATATGTGCGTGTAAAATATATACATATATGTGTGTGGGTGTTATATATACATGTATGCTTGCATACAAAATTTTTATACATATACGCAAAAATATACATTCATACACAAAATACGTTTATATATATTACACACAATATTTAAACGAAAACACATACAAAACTATGGATACATACACAAACACACGTCAATTTATATTGATCCAAGCACAAATATATCAATGTTTATAATACATATATACATACATTTACTGTGGCATATATATATATATATATATATATATATATATATATATATATATATATATATATATATACACACACACATATTTGCATGCACATGTACAAATATATATATATATATATATATATATATACACACACACACAGACAAATCCCTCTCTCTCATATATATATATATATATATATATATATACACATACACACACACCCCCATACACACAAATATATAAAAGCGCATATTTGGGGAACCTTTTTCATGCAAACAAGTATTGTCGAAAGTGGCAGATAAGAAACGCATTTTTTTTTTAAATTTCTCGTCTTCTTACAAAGGAACGTATGTAAAGATCAAGGGAGTGTAAAAACTCTACATCGTCTGCTTTTAAGGGGTTCAAGTGCAATGCACACGCATACTCGCTTGTGTGCGTGTGCAAGCGCGCACCCGCATGAATATATAAATTCATATGCATACAGATAAATAATATATATATATATATATAATTATATACACACACAAAATATGTACATTTATATACCTACTCAAATGTATTAATATATACATTCAAATATGACAATAGACATTATGCATACATACAAATATCTTATTTGAAATAACGAGTACGTTAAAGTAAGACGTGTAAAATTTTAGGTCAAACTAAAAAAATGGATATATTCAAAGTTCTCTTGACGAGACATTTATTTTGTAGAATTGTGATTTCAGTGTATAGTTGTCATTTGTAAAAGCTATTTTGATAGTTGTACCTGCCATTCGTTCCATATTTGACAGTTACTTTAAAAAAAGTAACAGACTTTGATTTGAATGAGTGATAATGCACTCATTAGAATAAGCAAGAGTTTGTCAATCTGGACGTTCGAATTTTAAAACAAATAACATTTACTTTTCAAGCAAATGATTCAAAAAGTGCAATTTTTCTCTTCTGCTTAATTCTATATACAAAAATATCTATGAATTGAGATTTGCTTAATTGAGCAGAAAAAGATGAAAGGACAACAAAGGCGCCTGCGTCAGGTTTGGCATGCCACATCCACAGCATGGTGGAAAAAAATGAATAAAGAATAAAAAAATATTTTAATTGCAGACCGGACGCATACATTGCTGTGTACGCGCTACAAAGGATTGTACAACACAAGTCTGGACACATGCATAAATCACAGAGTACAAAGAAAGACCGCAATGCACTATCTGCTTATACCACAAAAAAGAAAAAAAAAAAAAATCACACATATTCATAGAAAATTAGACACCCATACACACGATATTAACTTCAGTTTTAGACGCACTTTCAGAATGTGACGTATATTAAACAAAAAATATACAGGCATTGTGGTAGAATGTGTGAATGTAGACGCTGTGACTGTAACAAGTTTTAAGGCGTTACCCTAACCCGGGAAAGAACGCAAAATGCATTTAAAAGACATTAAACAAGCATTGCACCTTTTACCTCACATGCTTAAAATATATGAAAGTTTTGTTCTTTTTATTCTAGACTTTTACACATAGAAAATACAAATCTTACCTGACACAAGTTTTAAGTTAAACTGATAAAAAATGTCAGGGGCGATGCAAATCTACTCTATTTTCCACTTCACACACACACAAAGAAAGCTCCAAGAAGATAAAAAAAAACGAGAAAGTGATAAAAAAGGAGAAAAGAGTTTGAATAAAGAAAAATAATTTTTTAAAAATTACGTTTATCATTTGCTACTTCATTTTTCAGTCCATCTGATCTAAAGTTGGGAACAATATTTAATTTTTTTTTTTTTTTCAAACAGAGACTAACAACATTCCAGGCTTTGGAAAATACGTCAAGGAAGTTTCACCTCATATACCAAAAACCGTGTACAACACAAACTCAGTTTTATCTCCCTCTAAATACCTAACTACTTACCTCTTTACCGGTCTTTTCTACTACTAAGAACTTAACATTTCTTTGTACCGCCCACATCTGTATCTTACACGAACCTCTCCTACCATTTTTTTTAACTTACCTTCCTTTCCTATTTTCATGACCAACACCCCGATTCTCTATTTCTTGGATAAATCCTGCATTCGTTTCTCTTCCCACACCTTGATTTTTTTTATCACCCCCACCCAACACCCGCTACTTGTAACTTTTTTTAGGATCTATTAGCAAGAGAAACTAAAAAGCTAAGAAATTCACCTATAAGCATAAGCTACAGATTAGGTCGCATTGTTTGAAGCCCTCCTATCTCAACTTTCTTACTCACTCACATTAATCTCGCATAACTATAAAAATGCTTTTTGTAGACGACCCGTGAACCTGTTGGGTTCTCGTTGTGACAGCAATCCATGATGATATTAACACTTCTATTAGGAACGGAGTGAAGGATTCTCTCTCCGTTGCATCGAGAATTTGAATGATTAAAAAAAATAACGTTCAGTGGGAACACAACCCAACCCCACCCCACTGAATTATTCAGTTGTAAATTGACAATAAATTGCTTCATTCCCAATTTCATGCGTTTTGTTCTGATTAAAAAAAAAAAAGGACGAAAACCCATTTTTGCTTGGCAACAATTTTAAATATACCCCCATCTCATTGGCATAATGGTTAGAGTGTTTGCCAATGATCCGAGGGTTCAATCCCTAGTCGAGTAATACAAAAAAAAATAAGAACAAGATCCCTCCTCGTTTAACTCAGCATTATACGGTACGGATCAAGGGTAAGTGGAGCAACCCAGGAAAGGAGTAGCGCCCTCACCTATACCTCTATGTAGTAGCTAATGGAAAGGGAGCCTTCGAGTCACCCTCGACTACGGTCAGCCAACTTACTAACTTACATGTGTGAGAATTTTACTGATATACAAATTCCCAGATAAAGAATCTACCTGCAAAATACATATTTGCGACTTTGTTGTTTTTTTTTTTGTTTTTGTTTTTTTTTTGTAAATAGAAGTAGAATAAAACCATTAAAAAAACATTTATAACTTCAGCACATTTTACGATATATCTTCCAAATATTTAGTTTAAAAATAGTGCTCTTACACTGAAAAAAGTACTTCAATAAATGAATTCCCGAAATAGCTTGTGTAATGGGATTTTCAGTAAATTTCTGACAAACTCTCTATGTTATAGGGTTTCTTTATTCCGTCACTTGCCTTCCTCTTTCGTTTCGGCAGATGCATCTTCTTCAAGTGTATGATTGTTAAGGCTCCAGTTCTGGATATCTAGGGAATGTGCTGTACGCCTTCATTTATATTATCCCCAAGTCTTCTGAGCTGGAGTGGTACTACCTATCGGAGTCTCACATCAGGGTCAAATAGATATGTTTAAATATATTCGTATTCGATAGGAGTTCGAGCCAAAAAAATCCTAAGAAACAGCTACACACATAGAAAATATGAATGTATAATGAACGGGATTCCCTAACCTTAGCGTAGAATAACCCTTGACCAATAATTCCAAACGTGAGGTGCATGCCACATCGGTTGGGTTTGGTAATATTTTGGTAGAGCTGATTTAGAGATCAAGTTAATAGCCTTTAAAGGTTTCTTCACGTAAATTGCAGCAAAATTTTAAATATAAGAACTAAATATTACGAGGTGGGGGGGGACATCAAAATTTTAGAAATACTTAAGTGGGGCATGGCCCCACATCGGTCGGGAACCACTGCCCTAGACAGATTGACATGCCGTTAAAGAAAATAAATCAGGAGTATATTGTATCTGGTCTTGAACTAAGCTAAAATCCGATTTTCCATGGACTCGCAAGAAAGACTGAAAAGATATCAACTGATGAAACGTTATTTACACTAAGATTAAAATAAAAAATTCGTCAATCTAAAGAAGCAAAAGGAAGAAAAATTAAGCTTAACTGTTTTTCGGACATTTCGTATTTTTGGTGTTAACACAACGTTTTGGTCGATCGATTCGTCAGCCATCGTCATATGCATAAACCGAGACGGATAAAAAAAAAATGCTCTCACTAGTTGGCAAGGATTAAAAATGGATTGACCGAACGCTGTTCAAGTCGAGATTCAAACATCCGAAGAATTTGTTTTGCTCTCATAATCACGCTTTTCAGTTAAAGACAATTCCACATTATAATTTTTCTACCAAAAATATCAAGTTAAAAGCAATAAACCTGATGAGATTTAAAATGTCACTCTCTTTTTGAAAGACTTGAGTTTGAAGATCAATTGCTAATTTTCTTCATTGAAATGACTCTCTATTTGTATGCATGTTTTTTTTTTCACCAAGAACTTACAATGGAAAAGAAAAATCTATCTTCATATTAAAAATGCTTCTCCGAATAAACACAAACTAACTAAGCCCAGATTACTATGTTAAATGCCCCAAAGCTATATATATATATATATATATATATATATATATATATATATATATATATATGAAGAGTAAATAAAGGATTGTAATCCGACAATATGTAGAAAAACTGATAACAACGATCCAAGGGGAAGGAATGATTTATTAACGGGTCAACACTATAGCGTTTCGGTTCTACTGAACCATCATCAGGACCATGAGGGGTGATATTAATAATTTTAAGTTAAAGATGGGTGATTAGAAATGTGAATTTCTAATCACCCATTAGATTAGATTAGATTAGAAATGTGTATTTCACATTTCTAATCACCCATCTTTAACTTAAAATTATTAATGTGAAATATTATTTGTGAAATACAAAAACCTACGGGAAAATATGTATAGTTAGAAAAACTTTTTCTAACTATACATATTTTCCCGTAGGTTTTTGTATTTCACATTTCTAATCAACCATCGTTAACTTAAAATTATTAATATCATCCCTCATGGTCCTGATGATGGTTACATATTTTCCCGTAGGTTTTTGTATTTCATATTTCTAAACATCCATCGTTAACTTAAAATTATTAATATCACCCCTCATGGTCCTGATGATGGTTCAGTAGAACCGAAACGCTATAGTGTTGACCCGTTAATAAATCATTCCTTCCCCTTGGATCGTTGTTATCCGTTTTTCTACACATATATATATATATATGTGTGTGTGTGTGTGTGTGTGTGTGCACACAACAATAAGATTTGCAGAGTTCGTAGACAAAGCTATCTTCTCATGAAATTTCATTCAGATAGTTTTTAGTAATTAACTAAACTTTTGCTTAGATGTGGTACAAAGCGGAATGAATGGGGCACCCAATGAGACTCAAACTCACTCATAAAACGTTCGCTAGTCTCGTTTGCTAACCGTTACACCATCCGAAATGCCGATTCAGATTGTTTTTTTAATAGCTCAATACGAGGTAAAATAAAATTTAAAAAAAAAAAGAAACCGAAAGAAAATTTTGGCACAAAAAAGTTAGCTCACATTTACATTCAAGTAATGGCTATCTAAGGGTATGTAAAAGATATTTTTTGTCTCTTAAACCAACCATGGTAGAGCGCGATCCATCTAAATATTTCGAAATGAAACCTGTCTCGACACCAATATCTTAATACTAACATGCGTGTCTTACGTAAATTAATTTAACTCTTGTCAACCAGAAGCATTGTATATAAATTTGCATTTTCAATTCATTATGTAGACGATAAACTTCTATTGAATGCCTCGCCTAATGGTTAACAAGCTAGACTAGCAAAACTTCAGTCCCATTCATGTGGCCTTGTTGGGCACTTCTGGTGATGTAACGGTTAGCAAGCTAGACTAGCAAACACTATACGAGTAAGTTCGAATCTCATTGGGTGCCCCATTTATTTGGCCTTGTGCCACATCGAAGCAAAAGCTTCGTAAATTACTATTCATGCGGCCTTGTGCCACATCTAAGCAAAAAGCTTAGTAAATTACTACGGTAAATCCCATAGTTGGTTGGTTGTATTTTATGGCATATCAACCCTTCTAGGTTATTTCATGCCAAATCCTGTTTATTTATATATATTTATTTTGCATGTAGATTTGTAAACGATTACTTGATTGGAAACTATTTTTAAACGAATTAGAGTTCATTTGTTTGCACACAGTTAAATGGTTTCAAGTATTGCTATTTAGCACTGATAATTCTATTTAATATCAATAATGATCATTGGTTTTCACAGTTTCAAGTATTGTTATCTCAACGCAAATTACCCTCAGCCATCACCTTTAGGCACCTTTAAGATAAAATAGGGTTAGCTACTTGTTTGCCACCAGAGTAGTTTTTAAAAAACGGTCAGGACAATCATATAAGTGCTAGGGCTTCACATGACCAGCCGATTGATCGGATCGGGCTTCTCCGACCTCCAGTCAAGTCGAGTTATGGCCAAACGGAGAGTTGTAAGTCAAGAACACAAGCATTACAGGTCGCTATCAACGGCCAACCGGTAGCCTTGTTCAAATGAGGATTGGTTTATTCTACAGAGTGGAAACTTCTCTGTAAATTATCTTTCAGCATACAGTCAATTGGCATTAAATATATTGTTTAGTTTGGATTCTTTGTTTAATGGTATATCAACATTCGTAGGTTATTTAATGTCAAAGCTGTCCTGGAAGAGAGACAGAAGTGGTACTACCTAACCTATAATTGGCGAGATAAGGGGGTTTATACCTTTCCCAAGGGTCTGAGCCCGAAAGTGAACGTAATAGCGTGACTGGAGTTCGAACTCGCTTATTACCCGTGAGCCATTACGTCACGAGCACTGAATTTTGTTGGGATTAATGAATAATTTTTTTTAATGAAACCAATAATAAAATATGGAAATGAAAAATAAAACGATTAATGAAATACGGAAATGAAACAAATAAATTCAAAAATAGAATTAAATAAAAAAATATTCCATGATTTCACTTTCTCCAAAGTTTAACTTTCAGCGCCGACAAGAAGGAAACAGTCTTTCAGAACGTGTCAATCCACGAGACGAGACAGATATGTGTTTGTGGGGTTTTCAAAACCAGCGTCCATTTTCTCTGACTCAAAGTAAAATGTCTTATAAACCGAAAGAGTTAAGATTCGACGTCGTTTATATAAAGTAGTCTTACTATCTTCCTCTTATTAGATGCCTTTGCTTTAAGAAACCCCAAAAGAACAGGGGAGAGTCCCCGTGGTATAGTGGCTAAAGAGCTTGCCTGCGACACCATAGTAAGTGATTTCGAACTCCAGTCGCGCTATTACATTCACATTCAGACTAATGCCTCTTGGCAAAGGTTCAAACCCCCTTACCCTATCAGCAATGGGTTAACAAGTATCACTGCTGTTCTTCTTCAGGGATGGTTTTGGAATTAAATTACCCAGGTAGGTTGATATGCCATTAAACAAAAAACCCGAAAAGAAACAGAAGAAAAAAAAACCCAGATAAGTCGCGGGTTGGATATCTTCAAATAACCAGAAATTCATAACTAACTGTATATCTGCCTTTCATTTGTTTCTTTTGATTTCTATAATGCATCATGCAAGTTACAAATTTTATCTTACAACGTGTGAGAACACGTGCGAAACCCTGTCCTCATCAGCCATCAACCAGGAGTGATGCTACAGTTTCCGTGGCGAAGGTGGTACTGCCACCCCTGGTGCCACCAGCAGCTTTTGTCAAAGGACAGAGCATGAATACAAACAGAGCGAAAGTTCCTCTTTGTAGCTTAAGTTCATAATGATGTTAAACGCGTTTGCTTTGAGATATGTTCGTAAAAAATCGTTATTAACGATCATTCATATAACGTGCGCATTTCACTTGCGCACGTTAGGTCGTGGTGTCACGCGCTTTTTATTTTCGTCGATTTGGTCGTTTTTTTCCTTTTTTCTTTCTCAAACCACTTAAACAAACATCATATATGATTTTACAAAAAAAAAAAAAAAAGCAAAAAACATAATGTATCTAATGGAACTCCTAAAATTTAATTAGTTTCTTTTCATTTCTATAATGCATCATACAACTTACAAGGTACACCGGAACTAACAAATCATTACACTCAAATAAATAATTGTCAAGTCCAATGACTAAGAACTTTTTAAACCAACAGTAATAATTTCGACGCAGACAAATTTATAAACCTCCAAGACGAACCATAGGACCAAGAAACAACAACAGCTTTAAAGGTCATATAAGGGCTACCAGGATAAGATCAACTGATAACTGTTGAAATGGTTATCGGCGTTGATGATGGACTCGACAACCTGAGTTCAAATCCTGGACAAGGCTGGGAAATGCATGAATCCATCTCATTATAGGCAAATAATAAAGCAAACTAGGCTCTTTAGCTGTGGTACAGCAATCAGTTTAGGAAAAGGTACAATGAATTCAAACTCCGCTTCAAAGTGATCAGATTTCCACATGATCGATAACCTATTAAGAGCAGTCCAGGCCTTCCTTATGCATATGTTGACATCACTTTCAGTAGATGAGATATTGTTGCCGAGGTATGTGAACTGGTCTAAAAAATTAACTTTAGTTAATATCCTGTCCGTAGTGGAGGGGTCAGGCAAATACATAATTCTGTGTTAAACTGGCTTTTAGGTTTGGTTTGGTTTAGGTTCATGGCATGTCAACAATTGTAGGTTATTCAATGCCTTATCCGGTTTATACATACATAGTAGATATATATGATTTGTAAACATAACTCAACAAAATTAAATAGTTCCAAGTATTGCTATGTATCACTAACAATTAAATTAAACATGAATGATTTGTTTACACACAGTTAAATGATGAAACAGTTCTATTTCAAGCAATTCAATTTAGCATAAGTCATTTGTTTGCACCAATTTTAAACGTCAAACAGTTCTGTTTAACCTATAGATAGGAGCCTATCAGGTGCTCCCACTCCGGGCTACAGTGGACCTGGGAGCGATGACAATGAGAGGATATTCAGCAGAATTGGAGCCTCACCATCAGATAGTTTGATGACATATCCAGGACACTTGTTCAGGAGCAGCGCCTTACCCCTCTGCAGAGATGCAATCGGTGTATTCTACAACCCCAGCCAACTAGGCTAACTGACTTTTAGTCTTATTTGCTTTTGTGTAGAGGCAAAAAAAGCTAGAATCAGAATAGATGTGGAAATTTGATTAGATATATTTTTTGAAAAAGAAAAAGAAAGAGTTGAAATGTAAAATTCATCCTAAAATTTATAAAATTGTTATAACGTTACGGTTATCGTCATAGGCAATGGAATTGGCAATCCGAGTTCAAAATCATGGA
This sequence comes from Sepioteuthis lessoniana, assembly GCA_963585895.1. Classification (NCBI taxonomy): domain Eukaryota; kingdom Metazoa; phylum Mollusca; class Cephalopoda; order Myopsida; family Loliginidae; genus Sepioteuthis; species Sepioteuthis lessoniana. Next base: position 55,258 of record CAUZXS010000774.1, read on the forward strand.
GAAGGCTGTTTGCATTTACACTTCGCATTAAAACCCTTAGGAAAGGCATGAACCCATCTCTGCTGCCTCCAGCTATGAAAAGAGCAGACAGGGTTATTTACCTTAGGTAAGGTAACCCGTCTAAAAGAAGGAAAACTCTGAATTCTATTTGAAAATTGACCTTGTGTCAAGAATTGAGTAAATAACCGGTCCATTGGAATAATGGTTAGAGTGTTCGTTAATGGTCCGAGGGACCGGGGTTCAATCCCAGGGTGAGTCATGCCAAAGACTCAAAAAATGGTACTTTATACCTCCTTGTTTAACATTCAGCATTTGTTTATAAGAGACCAAAAGTAAGTGGAGAAATCCATTGAAAGGAATAACGCCTTTCTCTTCACCTTGGTGCTGTAGCTATTGAAAAGGAATCCTTTGGGTTGCTTTCGACTACGGTTGACCAACTTACTTATAACCTGGGAAGATTTTGGCATAAAAGGTTTGTTCCTCATTGGAAAAGAAAATCTCTCTTTGATAGTTTTGTTCCTTAAACCTTCATGAGTTATTTACTGACCAAGCCATCCTTGTAGAGGAACAGCAATGATATTAGTTCACTCGCAGCTGAGAGGTAAGAGCGTTAATACTTTCCCCTAGGGTATTAGTTCAAAAGTGAACTTAGTATTACGACTGGAGTTCATACTCGATTATTTCGAAGCCGCAAACCAGCACTTTAGCCATTACGCCATGAGAAATTCCCTTCTAGCTTTCATTGAAAGAGAGTTTCTAATGATAAACACAGATAAATGGTGGCCGTGGTGTAATGGTTATCGTCGTAGGAAATGGACACGGCGACACAAGTTCAAATCCTGGACCAGCCTAGTTGCATTTCACATAGCACTAATGCTCTTGGGAAAGGTATGAATCCAATTATTCTCCCTCCAGCTATGGGTAAATAGTAGGACAGACTGGGTCCTTCAGCCTTGTTGATGCAACTAGTCTAGGAGAAGGAAAACTCTGAATTCAAAGCAGTTAAACTCCGCTTAAAAATTGACCTTGTGTTAGGTAAATATACATGTGATGCTCGTCTATGGACCTCTACTCATTGATGCTCCAGTGTTGGCCGGCCAGCAAGAACTTATATCAGCTCTATGAGAGGCACTCTTGGTGTAATGGTTAGCGTCCTAAGACATGAACATGGCAACATAAGTTCAGAACCTGGATGAGGCTGATTGCATCTCACATAGCACTAATACCCTTGGGAAAGGTATGAATCCAATTATTCTCCCTCCAGCTATGGGTAAATAGTAGGACAGACTGGGTCCTTCAGCCTTGTTGATGCAACTAGTCTAGGAGAAGGAAAACTCTGAATTCAAAGCAGTTAAACTCCGCTTAAAAATTGACCTTGTGTTATATCCTGCCCGAGCGGAGGGGTTAGGTAAATATGGATAAACACCGATAAATGGGAAGCTCTGTTCCTGTCAAATGTAACTAATTGTATAGAATTCAAAATTACAAACTTCAAAAGGAAAACTTACATTATTTTTTGATGGGTACTTCAGCTATTATTTAAAGATTTGCAGGAAAAGCAGGAATCTACCTCTTCTATCCACTCCCGCCCAACTATGGATAAACATTAATGCCGACTGGGTTCTTTAGCTTTTGTATGGCAACCAGTCTAAGAGAAGAAAAACTCTGAATTCAAACCAACTGCACTCCGTTTTAAAACTCTCCTAATGTCGTATCCTGGTCGTAACGGAAGTGTTGGTTATGATATTTGATTTAATGGCATATCAACCCTTAATGGTTATTTAATTTCAAATCCTATTTATACATATACCTATAATATAAATGATTTGTTAGTGAATAGTTTGTACGTAAATGAGTTCGAGCTCATTTGTTTGTACACTGTTAAATGGTTTCAAGCATTGCTATTATTATATTTTGACCTTCGGCCCGGGCAAACATGCCATTCCAAAGTGATGCGCCGGAAGGAAGTGACACATTCCAATGGCGGATTTGGCTGATGAAATGGGACAAGGTAAAGCCCATGATACACTCATAGACTGATGCACCGAAAGAGAGCGACCTCTGAACTGCGTGACAGTTATTTCTGCTTGATGACGATCAAACATGCCATTCCAAAGATTGAATGGACGTTGAACTATTATATAACTCGGCCAAGACAAGAATTCAGACAGTTAGAGATCGGACGGAGTTAGAGACGAGATGTGGTAGGGAAAGCCACACCAGGCCGAACGGGCTTGGAGCCCCTGAGGAGTTGGAGTCCAGAGAAGTAGCAGATAAGTGTGGTAGAGAAAGCCACTCTCGGCCGAAGGGTCCCTCGGGGCCCCCAGTAGTTTTGGAGACCCGTTGGTGACAAGATGTGGTAGAGAAAGCCAGCACTCAGTAGAAAGCTGAGCTTCCGGGCCTCCAGTTGAGCAGCCCTGGAGAACGAGAAAGACACAACGCTGACGGCCATCAGAGTGGGGGGTCAATATATTGCAGTTCTGTTCGGTTTCCAACTCCCTCTCACCACAAAACCTTGAATAACCTTTTCGAACCCTTACAATAAAGTCAGAGGTACATATTTTTCTAAAGAGTTCTTCGCTCGTCCTTTATCGTCGTGTTGTGATTCTTTCTGCACGAATCTGTATATGAGTATATAACACTATTAGTAATTCTATTTATTAAGTCCGATCTAACTTGTACACAGCTCATTGGGTGCCCCTTGAACACAGCCGTATGATTTCAAAGAACCAATAATTATAATCCCTACTGAAAGATTGAACAGTTCTATTTGACCCAAAAATGGAACTCTAAGAGGCACTAACAATCCGGGTTAGCGGAAGGGTTGGGTAAATAAGTAAGTAAAGTTGGCAACCGTAGTCGGGGGCGACCAGAAGGTTCCCTTTTCAATAGCTACTACACCGAGGTGCAGGGGAGGGGGCTACTCCTTTCCTTGGATTGCTCCACTTTACCCTTGATACGGACCTTACATTGCTGAGTGTTAAGCAAGAAGGTATCAAGTACCATTTTTAAAGTCTTTGGTATGACTCGATCTGGGAGAGAACCCAGGTCTCCCGGACCATTGATGAACACTCTACCCACTAGATCAATGAGCCAGTCAAAGTAAAGTTGGCGACCGTAGTCGAGGGCGACCAGAAGGCTCCCTTTTCGATAGCTATCAAGAACCATTTTTAAAGTCTTTGGCATGACGCGACCTGGGATTGAACCATTAGTGAACGAAATACTTGAAGAACCTCATACCGTATTCACTGGAAAAATACAAGGAACACGATTATTCTAAAAGGAAGAAAATATTCTTCCTTTCTTTTTTGAAAAGAAAAATAATTAAAAACTGTTCTATTTTTTAATTTATTTTATGTGAACAATATCAAATTTCCTACTGGCAGATAAACCATTCACTCGGATCCAAATTAATCTCTTCAGGAAATTCGATTGCATTGCTTTGGTTTCTTTGTTTAGTGGCATATCAACCTTTGTAGGTTATTTAGTGCCAAAGCCATTCTTTTAGAACAGTAGTGGTACTATTTAACCCATAGCTGGGAGGATAAGGGGGTTCATTCCTTTCCCAAGGGTATTTGCCCGAAAGTGAACGTAATAGCACGACTGGAGTTCGAACTCGCTTACTACGATTCTGCAGTCTATCTCTTTAACCATTACACCACGAGGACACCGCCAGGAAGTTCGAGGCAAAATACCGATGCATTTGATTTGATTTAACATTTAACATGCTTTTTGAGGACAGAAACTATGCCTATATAGCAATAAATATAACACTTTCGTATACCATACCAAGAATTAAAAATGAATACCTTATTTGACAAGTGAACTTGCAGACTACATAGATAAGATTTTTTTAGGAGGTGCCCGTGGTGTAATGGTTATCGTCGTAGGAAATGGACACGGAAACACGAGTTCAAATCCTGGACGAGACTGATTGCATTTAACATAGCACTAATACCCTTGGGAAAGGTATGAATCCAATTATTCTCCCTCCAGCTATGGGCAAATTGTAGGGCAGACTGGGTTCTTCAGCATTGGTGAGACAACTAGTCTAGGAGAATGAAAACTCTGAATTCAAACCTGTTAAACTCCGCTTAAAAAATTGACCTTGTGTCATATCCTGCCCGAGCGGAGGGGTCGGGTAAATATGATAAGATTTTTTTTAATAAGAACAAGCAAGAATACTTCTGAGAAGGATGTTAACTCTGAAATGGGCTTCTTATGATAAAAATCATTTCTGAAACCAGCTGAGTTGTGTAGAGTCGAGTGCTCTACAAATATGACTTTGTGTCAGACTCAACTAAGCAATAATATATAATAATATATAATAAATAATCTCCTAGAGCTCTAAAATTCTTAAAAGGAAAAAAAAACATATTTTCCTTAAAATACTGATCATACAGACTTCGTTGTAAACAAACACTGAAAAAAGAACACTTACGGAAGTCTTTAACACGACGAAACAAAAATGTTGTAAACCAGTCTTTTGTTTGGAAACACATGGTAGGTTCTGATAACCTGTCTGATAGACATAGTTGCACCCAACGTAAGAGCCTTTGAATAGGAAAGAACACACATTTAACTCAAAACCCAAAAAAGCGTGGATATAAGCGTTGGAGTTTACAAGGTGTTTATGGGTTCAATTCTTGGGTCAGACAGTGAAATCCCGCGGAACGAACAGAAAAAAAGGTGGGGAAGAAGGAAATAACAAAATAATTATCTCAGGCAAAATATATCTATGCATGAACAGTTTATCCCGGTGTGGGGAGCGGGGGGAAATAGTTCGTTCGAAATTCGCCTAACAAAATTGAATCAGAGAGGCATCTGAAGATGACTTAATGGTAGAACTGGCGAAAAGTTGTGACTTTAACAATGAAGATGTAGATAACTAACTATTCGAAGAAATTAGTACATAGGTAAGATAACACCAGGAAAATTTGACAGTAAGAGATGGGGGTGAGGGAGAACAGAGATAGGGAAGAATAGGGACGGAAGAATGGTGAAGGCAGAAGGGAGAGAAAGAGAAAGAGAAAAGGGGATCCTATTTACCCAACCCCTCCGCTCGGGCAGGATATGACACAAGGTCAATTTTTTTAAGCGGAGTTTAACAGGTTTGAATTCAGAGTTTTCCTTCTCCTAGACTAGTTGCCTCAACAAGGCTGAAGAACCTAGTCTGCCCTACTATTTACCCATAGCTGGAGGGAGAATAATTGGATTCATACCTTTCCCAAGGGTATTAGTGCTATGTGAAATGCAATCAGTCTTGCCCAGGAATTGAACTCATATCGCCGTGTCCATATCCTGTGACGATAACCATTACACCACGGGCACCACCCGAAAGAGAAAAGGGGACAGAATAGAGAGGAGGATGGAGAAGGAGAGAAGGAAAGGAAAGAGATAGAAGAGAGAGGGAGATGAAGAGGGAGTGAAATTTTTTGACAACTCTTGAAAGATACATTTTTATATAATCTTAACATTTTTGTCGGCATGATTCTTTACTGACATTTATTAAGCGTAGCCAAGTCTGGCTCAAGGTCATCACCTTAGAGACCTCTAAATTCATTATAGCAAGAGTTCTACAAAACGTATGAGCTGTTTCTTTATGAAAGAAGCCCAAGAACGTTCAAATTTATTTTCAAATTGAAAGCAAGAATGTACTGACTGAACATTATACATATAATTGTCCTATTCTGTCTCAATTCCTGACCACTGACAATTCCTTTTCCCTCGATTTTCAATGCATAATTTATAGACTGAGTGACAAAAAACTTAGAGATTAAAAAATTACAAAATTCGAAACTAGAACATCGGATATTTCTCCAACATTTTTCAACGCAAAAATGATTAACGTTTTGTGGAGCAGCGGTAAAGTCGGTGGGAATAGGTAAACGCAACATAAACCATGTTTACATATACAGGGTTCAAATACAATCAGCACCAAAGCACAACTGTGATTAGCATTTCATTTTTCACCGCCAAACTTTCTTGTGTTGATCAGAATGGAATAAAAATTTGGGCAGATTTGATTTGCTAATGAAATGAGGTGTTACATAGACATCTAGTATTCAAAAAGTCATATCGCACTTCTAGAGTAAGTTGCAATGCATTTCTAAAGTAAAATAAGTCGCATCGCACTTCTAGAGTAAAATAAGTCGCATCGTACTTCTAGAGTAAAATAAGTCGCATCGCACTTCTAGAGTAAAATAAGTTGCATCGCACTTCTAGAGTAAGTTGCAATGCGTTTCTAAAGTAAAATAAGTCACATCGCACTTCTAAAGTAAAATAAGTCGCATCGCATTTCTAGTGTTAAATAAATTGCATCGTCTTTTTAAAGTAAAACAAGTCGCATCGTAATTCTACAGTGAAATAAATTGCAACACATTTCTAAACTAAAAAATAAGTCACATCGTACTTCTAGAGTAAAATAAGTCACATCGCTCTTCTAGAGTGAAATAAGTTGCAACACATTTCTAAAATAAAATAAATCGCACCTCACTTCTAGAGTAAAAACTGGTCGCATCGCACTTCTAGAGTAAAATTGGTCGCAACTAAAGTAAAATTAATCGGAATGCGCTTTCAAAGTAAAAAAGTTGCTAAAGAATTTCTAGAGAATAAGTCGCAACGCTAGGCACCTCATATGGCGTAATGATTAGCATGCTCTGCAATTAAACCAATGTTAGTTCGATTCTCACCAAATGCTCCATAATTCTGGCCTTGTGCCAAACTGAGCTAAACTTTGAAAATGACAAGTTTTGACGCACTTCTAAAATACAAGATTCAATACACTTGTAGAGTAAAATAAGTCGCAACGAATTCTGATTAAAATAATGAGTGAATGTTTGGTTGTGTTTTTCGAAGAAATCCTACAGCGAGAAAATATGTTACTTAACTAGTTTCTAAGAGACAACTTGACACAGAGCGATGAAACCATCTGCTAAGTTTCTCAAGAAACTTTCAGTTTTTGTTGGGGTTTTTTTTTCATTTTAGCACATATACATATCCACTGTAATCCTCATTGTTTGACAAAACTACGAGCTGATAAAAAAAAACAAAAAACATCTAAGCCAAGAAAGGAATAAGTTGTTCTTTGTTTTTTATTGATTTTTCTGAAGAGTTAATTATGAAATGATGTACCAAGTATGTTAAACTACGAGATGAGTATATGGAATGTACGTTTCATGACTCGAAATAATTTCCTTCTTGGTTAGACCGAGAATTTTTTTGCCCCTCTTCATATAAATAAATCCTTGCAACTAAATTATTAGCCTGGTAAAAAAAAAATTTTAAATCCTCCCTTAGAACATATATAGATGGTTACCAAATTTGGCTTAGTTCGATATAAGGTTAAATTTAAAAAAGAAGATAAGATTGTGTTGCGCCAGTGTTCAAAATAGCGAGAACCTACCAACCTAAAAAATCAGCATGTAAAATCCTGGCTTTCACGGAGGTTCTAAAATCTACCATGGGTGCAAGTATGTATTTACTCAAGCCCTCCACCACTGGCAGGATGTTACACAAGATAAATTTTAAGCGGAGTAAAGCTGGTTTGAATTCACATTTTCTTTCTAAGAACTCAGCCTGCTCTACTATTGACCAATAGTTGAGGAGAAGGGAAGATAGATTCATGCCTTTACAAAGAGCATTGGCACGAAATAAAACGCAAGCAGCCACGTCCAGGATCTGAACAAAGGTTGAACTTTTTCACAGGTTGAATGGTCTGCAAAACAAATTCAGTAACAATTTCAAAGTGTACAACATAGACATTTAAGTTTATTGAACTTAATCATCATCAGCAGCAGCAGCACGGATATCCCTGGTCCTCTCCTGCCACTCTTCTCTATCGTCCATCGCTTCCCGTATCATCATAGAGCTGTTGTATGTAGGATCGAGCTGGTCGTCCTGCCTTTGCTCGTCCATGTGAAGGGGTCCACAGCAGTACGTCACTGATGAGTTCGTCCCTACTTCTCCAGCAGTGTCCCGCATGTCTGGTTCGTCTAACTTGAATAGTTTTCGTGATGGGTGGTAAGTGACCGAACAGCTGCTGCTTTGAGAAGTGCTGCCTCCAGGAGCATTCTTGTGTATTTGCCGTCAAGCTTTTTCTCCGCTCATTTAGTAAGCGTTTAGTGCATCCATACAGCAATATCGACACGACCGCTGCTTGGAAAAACTGCGTTTCATTTTATCAGTCAGGCCTGACTTCCATATGATCGATAGCCAATCAATAACTGTCCTTTATTGAATCCACGGGGGTCACCTGTTCTGATTCCGTTAGCCATAACCAGGTACAAGTGTTAAGTATTCCTGTATTGTTACTCGCCTGTAGTCAGGATTGAACCCGCAACAACTAGATGATTGTCTCCTTAGAAGAGTAGGGAACCAACGCCTATAACCGTTACGCTGGACAAAATTCAAACGACTAACAACCGTTTTGTGTGAGATGTCGCCTCTATGATTAAAGCCCATATATTCCGTCTTGTGTGCATTGACATGGAAGCCTATGCTTGCAGCTGCTCGTTCCAGACTATGTAACAGGGTTTGGGCTTGGACGGGTGTATTTGCCAGAAGCGCTATGTCATCGGCGTAGTCTGCGTCCGTAATTGTATGTGCGGGGTACTTTCTGCTTCTTTCTTTTGTTAGCTTGAAACCGTTTTCTTTCATTTTATCAATAGACGTTCTAAGCACGTACTCTAGACAGATGATAAAGAGGTATGGGGCTAATGTGTTTCCTTACTGCACACCTGGTACAATGTCGAAATAGTCTGTGTCTCCATCCGGGGAGTGGACTTTTACTTTTGTGTTTCTATATAGTATCATTATAGTTGCGACGGTATCTTTGGATAGGCCGCAGGCAAGTATTATTTGCTCCTTCTTTCCTCTGTGTATGGAGTGAAAGACCTTGGTAAAATCGACAAATAATATTGTTGCCAGTAGGTTTTTTGCACGTACACCTTCAAGAATTCGACGCATAGTCAAAATCTGTGATATCGTGGATCGATTTCTACGAAATCCATTTTGCTTCTTCCTTAGTATGTTCTTAATTTTGGGTTCTATGCAGTTGCGTAGTAAAGCATTGTATATGCAATGCTCAAACTCATTTAACTGGCAACTGATATGCAAGACAAACTTGTTAACCATAACACTTAGATAGACCTCAGATAATGTATTTCAGTATATTCAGCTTGTTTTAGAGAAAAGGTACAGAAGGAATATTTACGAAGAAAATGAAATCTGCGTAATAAGGTAAATCATAACGATATTTTAATCAAGATGTTGCCATCTCCTCGTTAAATGGTAAATCTCTAAAATTAGTTTACCAGTTCATATACCTCGGTAGCAATATCTCATCAACTGAAAGCGATGTCAACATTTGCATAGAAAAGGCATGAACTGCTTTTGATAGCTTATCGATCGTATAGAAATCTGATCTCTGATAAAATAGAATTTTTCCAAGTTGTAGCCGTGTCTATACTACTGTATGATTGCACTGCTTGGACTCTAACGAAGGAAGCAACAACCTACAAAACAGCAGCTGTACAGCCACTTACCTCCCATCTAACAAACCATTCAAGTCTGCTGAGGAAGAACAAACTCACAAAATACGTTCTCCAATGGACTCCTACACATGGACACACTATTTTTGACCGACTAACAAAAACTTAGATTCATCAACTCTGTGCGGACATTTGATGTTGCCTAGAAAACTTATCAAGAGTGATGTCCGATAGGGATGGATGGTGAGAGAGAGAGAGAGAGTCAGGAGAATCCTTTCTGCCAACACCAATGATAATGATGATAATAATTACGGCGTATTAAAAATATTTTCCTGTTTTATTTTACGGACCTTTACAAAAAAGCTTATTTATGTGCACAGATAAAGACTATTTTTCCACTATGTTATTATATGTATAAAAGAGTATCAAAAACATTTTCGTATTATACAGATTATTACTTCAAAGTTTATTTCATGTACATATATATAAAGACTATACATGACTCCACTATATATCTGCCCAGTCGGCTAGGGCAGTAGAATACACTGACTGCATCTCTGCAGAGGGGTAAGACCCCCACCCACCCAACAAGTGTCCAGATTATGACACTAAACAATCTGATGGTAAGGTTCCAGTAATGCTTTGGGGGATGCGGAGCACCCTTTCATTGCTCGGAGTGGTACCACCTGATAGGGTCCTATCTACTGGTCAAATATAACTAAACTGCGTACTTATGCGCAACTGAACTGCTCGAAATAGAAGTTTTGACATCTAAATTGCGTACTTATGCTAAACTGAATTGTTTGAAATGGAACTGTTTTTAACATTTAACTGGGTAAACAAAATCTATACTTATACTAAACTGAATTGTTTTAATTAGAACTGTTTGACTGGTCTGAATAGATTGAGATAGAAATGTTTTTGACAATTAAACTGTGTACTCATGCTAAACTGAATTGTTTGAAATAGAACTGATTATCTGTATAAAAATAGATTTGGCATTAAATAACCTACAAAGGTTGATATGCCATGAAACCCAAACAAACAACCAATCCACTATAATTTTCATTTGACTTAGAGAAATTTTCACACCACTTGTACCAAGTATTTTTCTTTGAAATCAAATGACAGCAAATCTCCTCAAGCTCTTCATGACTCTTCTAAGTATGTTAGCTGATCTCAATGGTACTGTATCTGAGAAGTTTCAGTTCTTCCAAAAATTTCCAATTCATATTTACCCAACCCCTCCACTCGGGTAGGATATAACACAAGGTCAATTTTTAAGCGGAGTTTAACAGGTTTGAATTCAGAGTTTTCCTTCTCCTAGACTAGTTGCCTCACCAAGGCTGAAGAACCTAGTCTGCCCTACTATTTGCCCATAGCTGGAGGGAGAATAATTGGATTCATTCCTTTCCCAAGAGTATTAGTGCTGTGTGAAATGCGATCAGTCACGTCCAGGATTTGAACTCGTGTCGCCGTGTCCATTTCCTACGACGATAACCATTACACCACGGGCACCTCCAAAAATTTCCAATTCCTCCAGTCACTTTTCCAGTTCTTGGAGATCGTTTCAAGGGCTCCAACTCTGATCGATATTATTGCCACCTTTACGTTCCACAAAATTTTATTGCCCAGTCGGCTTGAGCTGAAGAATACACCGACTGCTTCTCTGCAGAGGGGTATGACACTAAACAATCCGATGATGGGGAATGCGAGTACCCCTTCATTGCCATCACTCCCAGGTTAACTCTGGCCCGGAGTGGTAGCACCTGATTGGGACCTATCTATGGGTTAAATAGAATTAAACTGCATACTTGTGCTAAACTGAATTGTTTGAATTAGAACTGTTTGACTAAACTGAATAGCTTGAAATAGAAATGATTTTGGCAATTAAACTGTGTACTCATGCTAAACTGAATTGTTTGAAATAGAATTAACTATCTGTATAAAAATGGATTTGGCGTTAAATAACCTACAAAGGTTGATATGCCATAAAACGCAACCAACCAACAAAATGTTAACTCTGGCAAGATCCAGGTATTTTCTCATAGTTTATCGCTTTCCTTTATTTTTGACACTGTAAGCCGTTGAAACAGGCAGTGTCCTCGTGGAGTCATGGTTAAAGCGATGGACGACGGAATCGTTGTAAGCGAGTTCAAACTCCAGTCGCGTTATTACGTTCACTTTCAGACAAATACACTTGGGAAACGTATGAAGACTTTTATTCTCCCAACTATGGGTGAAATAATACTACGACTGTTCTTCTAGAAGGATAGCTTTGGCATTAAATAACCTACAAAGGTTGATATGCCATTAAACAAAGAAACCAACTGTTAGAACAACAAATTCAAGTTCTGTTGATTACCATAAGGCCTGGTCTTCTGACTAGGATTCGGTGTTTCCTTTTTTTCTCAAAACCCCTCAAAATATGTATGTTGTATTCTTATCTGTGCATATACCATTTGTCTGTATGGTCAAAGTTTAATCGTTCGCACAGTGGATCACCTTCCTAACCCAGTCGTCCCTGCACTTTCTCTCTCACCACATATAACATTATCGTTATACTACTTGTGAGTTTTTCACACCAGAATTAACTGATGGTTTTCACTTAAGTCTGAGTGACAACAAGTCTCCTTATATCTCCGAGACTCTTCTGGGTATTCTAGCCGATCTTAACAAGACCGTGGACTTTATTTTTCCTTTACTTTCGAATTCCTCCATTTTTTTCAAGCCTTTAGAGACAGTTCCAAGCGCAATTTTTATTATCATAATCATTGCTAATGTTGTATCTTTAGTTTCGGTTATTTCATGTCAGGTAAATAAACCTGAGCCATTTATTACGAGTACTTAAAACTAACATTGATAACAACCGATATTCTGACAATGGAAATCTATCGTGGCGTTCAGAGAACAACCATAGAATCTCTCTAACTATATATATATATATATATATTAGCACGAGAGAAAACACAAAAAGCCTTGTTCAGGATCTAAACTCAGCTCGTCGAATCCATTTTCTTACGACGACAACAGTTACGTTACAAAAGGCATGAATTCATCTCTTCTTACGCTAGCTATGGGTAAAATAGTAGAGCAGACAGGGCTCTCTAGCACTGGTAGGGTAACACGTCTAGAAGAAGGAAAACTCTGAACTCAAAACCAAAGAAGATAAAGAATATGTGACACATTAGTGTATGTATTTACAAACCCCTCTGCACGGGCAGAATGTGACACTAGGTCAATTTTTAAGTAGCGTTTAACAGGTTTGAATTCAGAGTTTTCCTTCTCCTAGACTAGTTACCAAGCCATGGCTAAAGAACCTAGTCTGTCCTACTATTTACCCATAACTGGAGAGAGAATAATTGGATCCCTATCTTTCCCAAGGGTATTAGTGCTATGTAAAATTTAATCAGACTCGTCCAGGATTTGAACTCGTGTCGCCGTGTCCATTTCCTACGGCAATAACCATTCACCACGAGTACCTCCACACTGTGTACTATTCTATTGTTATCAGCTCACCCAAAAGGACTTCACTAGTATAAACAAATCACTTCTATTGGTAGTTTAATAGTTCACATATTTAAATAAATATCGGGCGAGTCCATTATTTGATTGATAAATAGATCTTAGGATAGCGTACTCAGAGAGTCAACAGGGGCACCTCGGGTGGTGTAATGGTTAGCAAGCTAGACTAGCAAACCTTTAAAAGTGAGTCCGATTCTCATTGGGAGCACCATTCATGCAGCCTTGTGACATACCTAAGAAAAAAGCTTTGTAAATTTCGACCCGGAGGAGGTATCAGTTCTTCTCCCGCGCTTCAAGATCAAGGACAGATTCAAGGCCAAATGGCTCCCGCCTTCAGCTGGGCAACGCCTTCTGTTAAGACGTTGAGCTGGGACACTTTAAGTGGGCGATGATGTCATTGACAAGCACTGTATAGCACTGGACCCCTTGGTCCAATTTAAGCTATAATCAGGCATCCCTGTCTGGACTCACGTTTGAGTCCATGTCTAGCTAGGCTTATCAGGCTCACATTGTACGAAGTGAGCCGATGTCCAGCTTTGTCCAGTAACAGGTTCACATTGCAATCAGTGAGTCGATATCCAGCACAGACAAGTAGGGCTCGAGCCTTGGCTCATGCCCGACTCACCCCTTCCTTAACCTCCACTATAAACCGACCTTTGAGTCATTGACCTTGGGTCAAGTCCAGTTAGGTGGGAGGCAGAGGCAAAAGGCACTTGGTGACTGTCAGTTCGTCGCCTAAAAAAAGAATAAAGCGAATCTTTGATGAAAAAGTGACAGTCACCATGCACCGTTGACTGTGTCGACGCTATCCAAACTCTGATCTGCAAATGCTCTATCACCGTTGTTATGCATTTTTTATTTATACATACAGCAAACTATATATATATATATATTGTCCTGAAGGAATTACTCCCAACTCTGGTTTAACTGGACCGAATAATACCTATATATATATATATATATATATATATATATATTTACATACATACAAACTATTGGACGCATGCAAAACTTTTCAGAATTTTTTTAATTCAAGAAAAGCATTCTACTATGTACGAGTATTTTGTCTCAAATTTTCAAAACAGAGATCGGAGGAAATCTTTGCACATATCTACAACATGTGTGTATGAATGGATATAAATACGTATGTATGTGTATGCATGTGCACACACATACTATATATATATATATATATATATGTGTGTGTGTGTGTATGTGTGTGTATGTGTGTGTTTAAGTTTGGATAGCGATGACATAAAAAGCAGAGGCGAGTTACAAAGCACTGTTAATTCTTTGTATAGACAAAGAGTCAATAGCCGCCCTAACTTAAATATATATATGCTCTATCAATGATATTAAGCACTTCTTATTTATAGATATAGAAAACTACAGTATTTATCTCAATTTATACCTATTGTGTATTTAAGCTACACATTCTCTTTGCGTAAAATTCATTGAAAATAACAGACAAGGATTTAATTCTTAGTTTGTTTTTTTTATTGACAAACGAGATATCGCTACTGGCTGCAGGCAGTTTAAAACTCAAAAACTGTTGGTGTAATCGACCATCTTTGGTCATTGTTGGGGATATGGGTATTATGAAAACACTCTCCCAAAAAATTCCTTGAGCACAAAATATAACCTTCACTCCGAAACAAGAGTATCCATGCACTCGACAATTTCCAAAGATGGTCGAAAGTTCTCGGACTACACCAACAGAGACTTTGGACAATTTTTAAACTGCCTTCAACCACAGCTGTGACATCTCATTCGCCAAGCAAAACTGAATAAAAAGCTAAAAGCCAAAAAGACATCAACACACGACTAACGAAAGCATGGACAGCTATTGATAGGCTCTCGATCATATGGAAATCAGACCTGACCGATAAAATGAAACGCAGTTTCTTCCAGGCAGCGGTTGTATCGATACTACTATATGGATGCACTACTTGCACGCTAACTAAACGGCTGAAGAAGAAACTAGACGGCAATTACACAAGAATGTTGAGAGCAATATTGAACAAGTCCTGGCGTCAACACCCCACAAGACACCAACTATACGGCCACTTGCCTCCCATCACGAAAACTACACAAGTTAGACGAACCAGACACGCAGGACTCTGCTGGAGAAGCAAGGACGAACTCATCAGTGATGTACTCCTATGGACCCCCGCATATGGCCAAGCAAAAGCAGGACGACCAGCTCGAACATACATACAGCAGCTATGTGAGGATACGGGATGTAACCTTGAAGACCTGCCAAAAGCGACGAATGATAGGGAGAAGTGGCGACAGAGGGTCAGGGATATCCGTGCTGGCGGAACGACATGGTGATGATGATGATGTATAATAAGTTCTAATGAAGACTTTTTTCAGACCTTATGATTTTTGGTCAATTAAAAATCTACGCTCAATTTAAAGCCATATTACCATTTTGTTCGTAACTATCTATATATACCCTACTTGTTCAAATTTAGAATCAGCACCCAAAGTGTGACGGGGGTGTCCTCGTGGTGTAATGGTTAAAGCGATGGACTGCGGAATCGTAGTACGCAAGTTCGTACTCTAGTCGCGCTATTACGTTCACTTTCGGGCAAATACCCTTGGGAAAGATATGAACCCCCTTATCCTCCCAGCTATGAGTTAAATAGTACCACTACTGTTCTAGGAAGATGGCTTTGGCATTAAATAACCTACAAAGGTTGATATGCCATTAAACAAAGAAACCAAACCAAAGTGTGACAATAAGATGTCATCAATTTTATCGTGAGAAATCATTTTATAATTTTTTTCTTCTTTTTAGAAAATAAAATGTATCTCAGTCGCATCCAATTTGTCGTGTAATTTTTTTCCATCTCAGTTGCTTTGCTGATTTAATTCATTAGCATAAAGGTCTAAAAAATGATTACAAAAAAATCAAACAAGTTCTCACGGAAATGAGCAACCCACGAGCACATTCGGATATATTAAAATTCGGGTATATTTTTAAATCGACTCAAACAAAGACCTTCTTTAAAAAAAAACTTAACTCAAGTGCGCATGCTCGTAAGTGGAGGGAGAAAAAGATAAATTATCTTAATTTCCGGTATCGAAGACACTCCTGGCTCAAGAGCACACACCAATTTTGACGGAGGAGTCCCCGTGACGAAGTAGCTAGCATGCTGGACTACTACATCATAGTAAGAGATTTCAATCTCCAGTTTACTTTCAGATTAATACCCTTGGGAACAGTTTGAAACTCGATATACACCCCAGGTATATGTTAAATAATTCTTCTACAAGGATGGCTTTGGCATTGAATAACCGACGAAGGTTGATATGCCATTAAACAAAGAACCAAAACCAACTAAATTTGAACTGTATTAGTAAAAATAGATAAACAAAATTTAAAATGAAATACTTTTTTACAAACAGCTGTATCCGTCAGCCAATATCATGTAATATAAGTAGTAAAATTGGCGACTTTAGTCGAGGGTGACCCTAAGGCTCCCTTTTCAATAGCTACTACTCTGCGGTGTCGGGGGGCGGCGCTACTCCATTCTCTGGATTGCTCCACTTTAACCTTTACCCTTATAATGCTGAGTGTTAAGCAAGGCGGCATCAAGTATCATTTTTTGAGTCTTTGGTATGACTCAACCTGGGATTGGACCCTGGTCTCCTGGACCATTGCCGAACACTCTACTCATTAAAATTTTCGAAATTAATTGATTGGGTGGAGGAGGAGGTCATCTTTAACGCTGAGAAGAAATAGTTATTTACTAATAATTGCTTCATCATCATCATCATCATCATGTCGTGCCGCCAGCACGGTTATCCCTGACCCTCTCTCGCCACTTCTCCCTATCATTCATCGCCTCCGGCAGGTCTTCAGGGTTACATCCTGTGTCCTCACATAGTTGCTGTATGTAAGTTCGTGCAGGTCGTCCTGCTTTTGCACATCCATATGTGGGGGTCCACAGGAGTACATCGCTTATGAGCTCGTCCTTGCTTCTCCAGCAGTGTCCCACATGTCTGGTTCGTCTAACTTGTATAGTTTTCGTTATGGCGGGCAAGTGTCCGTATAGTTGGTGTCTCGTGGGGTGTTGTCGCCAGGACTTGTTCAATACTGCTCTCAACATTCTTGTGTAATTTCCGTCTAGTTTCCTCTCCAGCCGCTTAGTTAGCGTCCATGTGGTGCATCCATATAGCAGTATCGACACAACCGCTGCCTGGAAGAAACTGCGTTTCATTTTATCGGTTAGGTCTGATTTCCATATGATCGAGAGCCTATCGATAGCCGTCCATGCCTTCGTCAGTCGTGTGTCGATACTACTGATAAACTAATTTGCTTAGCTCAGATGTAGCACAAGACCGGAAATATAGGGCACCCACTGGACGTGAAATCACGAGTTATGGTCCGTCAGTTTAGCTTACAAACTATCACAACATGTGAATCACTCCGCCTGGAAGAAATATGCCCAAAATATTTTCAGAAAAAATTATATAGTCGAGCGCTCGAAAAGTGAACTGAACCTTCAAAGACGGACACACAATATTCAAAAGCTACAAAAGAAACTTTTCCTCGGCGAAAATGCATAAATTAATCAATTTGGTTACCCAAGTTTGCTATTAAAAATGTGTATCCTTTTGTCAATATTTCTTAGAAAAAACGAAAAAAAAAAGGATCTCATTTATGAAATAAGAGAATTATTTTATATTGGTTTGATTTGGTCTATTTCGTTTGGTTTGGTTATATATCAATATCAGTGGGTTGATATGAGAAATATAATGCCAAAGCCACTCTTCTAAAAGGACAGATGTAGTACTATCTAACATAGAGATGGTGGATAAGAGGGTTCATACTGTTTCATTTAGCTCACGTAGAATAAGTTTTTTTTTTAATTTCTAGACCTTTTCTTTTGGTTCAATAGATTGGAAGGAGTTATTGTTTCAATTCTTTTTAGCATTACATTAATTTAAACGCATATATTGCCTATAAGAAAAATATATTAAACAGTGCAGCAGTAAGCCTTCTACTGTAGACTAAATTTAATGTATCGGCAAACTTAACTTTATTATAATTATATTTAACTGCTAGAAGATCGCGCCATGGCTGGAAACTGAAGAACAATTTTCATAGTTTATGTGAGATATATGAACATTTATAAACAAAAATTACTAAAATGCAAACGAACAATACAAATAGCAACATTCAACGTTAGAACCTTAAATAGAATAAGACAACTATCGGAGCTGACTGCATCTGCCATAAATCATAACATAGACATAATATGCATTCAAGAACACAGATACACACATAGCGAGGATATTAAATATCATGATTCTGGCAATGGATGGGCGCTAGTCACTGCATCAGCATGGAAAAACTCTGTCAATGCCACGATAGGAGGTGTAGGTATGCTTATAGGACCACGAGCCCTAAAATCACTAAATAGTATAGAGGAAATACACCCTAGGATGAAGGGAGTTACTTTTAATGGCAACCTCAGAGCAACAATCACCTCCTGTAACAGCCCTACCAATATTAGTGAAGAAACTGAACTCATCGCCTTCTATGATTGTCCGTAGAATCCCGAAACACAACGTTCTCGTCATTGGCGGAGACATGAATGCCCAAATCGGGAAAAACGGAAACCACATATTCAGCCTACACAACTTGTCAAACAAAAGTGGACAACATCTAACAGATTTCACAATAGAAAATAGATTAACATGCCTCAATACAAACTTTCAAAAAAAGGAGGGAAAACCAAGGACCTACACATACGCAAAGAACACTAAAGCACAGAGAGACTACATCTTTATAAACAAGAAATGGAATAATAGCGCAGTAAATTGCAAGGCTTACTCCTCATTCGAGGGTGTATCCTCCGATCACCGAATTGTCACGGGAAAAATACGACTGAGCTTACGAAAAAATGCCAAGCGAACAACGACCAGCGTACACTATGACTGGGCCCTGCTAAATAACAAATTTGATGCACAACAGACGACAGAAACACATACTCCGAATGACGAATATGAGAATTTCGTCAACGCTCATTTAGAAACGGTAGCGGAATACATACCAACTAAACAAAGAACTAAATCTAGAATCCCATGGGAGACATTAACGGTTAGAGAAAAGCGTGTAGACGTGAAAACAGCCTCCAAATGCATTAGGAAGAACCCAACTAACACAAATGCCCTGAAACTTAAAAAGGCACAAAATGAATGAGCAAACATATATCTAAAAGAACAGACAGAATACATACAAAATCATATTTATAAGATCAGAGACTCGGTTGAAGATAGGCAATCTAGGATAGCATGGCAAACGATAAACGAAGTGAGCAGAAGGAAGAGCATTACCAAAGCTAAACTAAAAGCTACAAACCAACGAGAACGAATACACCTGTGGAAACAGCATTTCGAGAATTTACTTGGAAACCCTCCCACAGTTACACATGAACCAATCACGAAAATTATAAGTAACTAATTAGACATCAAACTAGGACCGTTTACTCAAGAAGAACTCGACTCAGTACTTGAGGAAAATTAAAAATAAAAAAGCAGCAGAGCTTGATGAAATTCCCCCAGAAGTATGGAAGACCAGACAATTCGATGACATACTGCTTCGACACTGTAATGCTGTATGTAATCAAAACCCGAGAGACAGATGAATTAAGAGATACTTCCTCCCTTTCTCTTAAAAGGGCGACCTTGGATTCGCCAAGAACTACCGAGGTATAACACTTACATCCATAGCGACCAAAATATACGCAACTGCATAGAACCCAAAATTGACAACATACTTAGGAAGAACCGAAATGGCTTCCGGAGAAATAGGCACATGACATCACAAATTTTGACAATCCGTCGAATTCTTGAAGGTGTACGAATTCTTGAAGGTGGCAACTGAGATAGACATCAATACGCGACTAGCAAAGGCATGGGCAGCTATCGACAGGCTACCGGTCACATGGAAGTCAGACCTGACCGATAAAATGAAAAACAATTTCTTCCAAGCACCGGTCGTGTCGATACTGCTATATAGATGCACTACATGGACGCTAACTAAACGAATGGAGAAAAAGCTACACAAAAATGCTGCGAGCAATATTGAACAAGTTCTGGGGGCAACACCCCACAAAGCAGCAGTTCTACGGCCACCTATCACCCATCACGAAAACTATCCAAGTTAGACGAACCAGACATGCGGGACATTGCTGGAGAAGTAGGGACAAGCTCATAGGTGATGTACTCCTGTCGACCCCATCACATGGCCAAGCAAAGAAAGGACGACGAGCTTGCACCTACATACAGCAGTTCTGTATAGATACGGGATGTAGCCCTGAAGACCTGCCGGAAGCGATAGACGATAGAGAGAGGTGGTGAGAGAGGGTCAGAGATATCCGTGTTGACGGCGTGACATCATGATGATGATGATGATGATAAAAAATGTAAGGCAGGGTAACGCACAATATATACATACGAACCATATATAAATACATATATATATCTCAATATATATTTTTATGTATACACATGCGCGATATATATATATATTGTCATCCACAGACAGACTGTTTCGTTCAATCAGAACTCTTCAGTGTGGCTAGACACGTAGGATGTTCCAAGCCGGTATCGAAACCCATCCAACTTTACGTTAGAATTAGTCTCAGACCACTCGGCCAACAAGCGTACCACGTTGGCTAAGGGAATTTTTAAGGTATTATGTAACAACAACAGCCGCAGCGTCCATTTGTTTTACATTTTTATACCCTATCGGCTATATATATACACTGACACAATATATAAAAAAGATAGATAGATAGATAGATAGATAGATAGATATGCAAACATACACAATATATCATCAGCAGCATCATGGTCATGTCGTACCGCTAGCACGAACTTCCCTGACTCTGTCTCGCCTTTCGGATTTATCATCTATTGCTTCTGGCAAGTCTTCCAAGCTATATCCTGTATCAGTACAGAGCTGTTGTAGTTAGGTTCCAGCTGGTCGTCCAAGCCTTCCTTGTCAGTGTGAAGGGGTCCACAGGAGTACACCGCCAATGAGTTCGTCCTTACTTCTCCAGCAGTGCTTCACATGTCTGGTTCGTCTAATTTGGAGAGTTTTCGAGATGGGTGGTAGGTGGCCGTACTGCTGCAGTTCTGTGGGGTGTTACCTCCATGACTTGTGTTATATAGCTCGTAGTATTCTTGCGTCAAGGTTTTCCTCCGCGTCTATGTCGTGCAACCATATAGCAGTATTGACAGGACCGCTCCCGGAAAAAAAAAAAACTACATTTTATTTTATCGGACGGGTCAGAATTCCACATGACATACAACCTATCGATAGCTGTCCATACCTTCGCTAGTCATATGTTAATGTCATTTTAGGTGGATGAGACGCTGCTTTCGAGGTAGGTGTACTTGTCCACTAGTTTCAGACAACCACCACTTAGTGAGGAGATGTTGCCCCTTTGGTTAAAGCATATTTACTCAGTTTAGTCTGCAGTTACACCAACAGCTGCCCATTCAAGGCCATATAGCAAGGATTCGGCCTGAGCTGGTGTATTTGCTAGATGCGCTATGTCATCAGCGTAGTCCGCGACCATAATAGTTTGTGCGGAGTATCTTTTGCGTTTTGCCATTGCCAGCGTACAGCCATGGAGAAATTACATATATATATATATATAATCAACCACTATATATATAATTTTACACACAAATGCACACACAGTATATATACATACTATACTTAAAGATATATATATATATATATATATATAATATGATATATATATATATATATATATATATATATATAATATGATATATATATATATATATATATATATAATATGATATATATATATATATATATATATATATATATATATATATATATATATATATATAATAAAAAAAGGTAGAAATGGAGATAAATCAAACACTTAAAACCGGTTAAGCTGTAATATTTTATTCTTTATTCAAGAAAGAACTTCTTC
>CAUZXS010000775.1:2500-27500 GCA_963585895.1 Sepioteuthis lessoniana
AAAATGGATTAGGCATTAAATAACCTACAACGGTTGATATGGCATAAAACCAAAACAAATAATCATATTAATGCTATATCCCATGCAATTTCTAACATCAGATGCATTGACTGTAAACATTAAGAAGGACATGACAGTACCCATGCAGCCAACCACACACACACACACACACATATATATATACACACACACACATACAGAAATGTTGATTTTATATATATATATATATATATATATACACACACACACAGAAATATTGATTTTTATATATATATATATATATATATATACACACACACACAGAAATATTGATTTTTATATATATATATATATATATATATATATATATATATATATATACACACACAGAAATATTGATTTTTATATATATATATATATATATATATACACACACATACACACCCACAGAAATATTGAGATATATATATATATATAGTCATCCACAGACGGACTGTTTCATTCTATCAGAACTCTTCAGTGTGGCTAGACACGCAGGACGCTCGAAGCCGGGATCGAAATCCGTCTAACTTTACATTAGACTAAGTTTCAGACCTTTTGGCCACCAAGCGGACCACGTTGGCTAAGGGAATTTTAAGGTGTTTATTTTAGCAACAGCAGCAGCAGCCTTTGTTTACATTTTTTTATACCCTATCGGCTACCAGAGTGCTCAATTCTTTCGAAGAGCTTTGCATTACGCTAGCGGCGGCCAACAATTCCTTCGCCAGAGAGCTCAACCCCCATGGAGGAGCATGCACACACACACACAGTATAACCTCTAAATGAGTACACCCTAAAAAGTCTTTTATCAAAAGCTATTTTTCATAAAACTGTAAACAAAAATAAAATTTAAACACCCTTGTATTAAAAAAAATGATGTCATATATAAGAGGTATACTTATTTATACTTATATACGTTAGACTGCTAACGGGATGTAGCCCAGAAGACCTGCCAGAGGCGATGAACGATAGGGAGAAGTGGCAAGAGAGGGTCAGGGATATCCGTGCTGGCGATATGATGATGACATATTCATATTTCTCCTTTGATGATTGATTTATTTTTTTTAATAGCCTGTCAACTCATCTGGGGTTATTTAATGCCTAGAAGTTAGAGAAATCTGTACATTGTATATCTATATTTATATTTTTTGTTAGTTTAGCATTTAATGTCATATCAACCTTCTCGGGTTATTTAATGCCAAGGCCCTCCTTCTAGTAGAACAGTAGAGGTATTATTTAACCCATAGCTTAGAGGATAAGCGGGTTCATACCTTTCCCAAGGGTAACTGTCCGAAAGTGAACATAATAGCATGACTGGAGTTTGAACTCATATACAACAATTCTACAGTCCATCGCTTTAACCATTACACCACGGGGCCTACTCTGCCTACATTTTTTGAGTAGTTACTTAAAATTTTTTTGCACTCATTTATATGATATCAGATGCTCCTATCTAATACAAATTATTTAAAAACAGGTTTCTTTGAGCCATAGAGAGGACCTTAACAGGTGCAACTGCTCAAGGTCAGAGTAGACCAGGGAGGAGTGGCAATCAACGAAGACCCTACACTCAACAGGGCTCCAGAACTTGAGCCTTACCACCAGATGCAGATTAATCTCATAGTTTGGATACCACTGGGAGGGGAGTACCCTTCTTCCGGGGGGTCACAATCAGCATATTCTAAATTGTACGGACAGTGGATTTTCAGTCACAGATTTTTGATTTTGTAAAGTTTGGTAATAATTAATATCAGTTTTGATTGTATAACCTTTGTCAAGAAATCAAAATTTTGGTATCTTTAGTTTAAAAGAAAATTAACCTTTTTTTTTTTAATTGGTAATAAAGCAAGGCACTTAAAAACCTTTTCTTTTTTAAAAAATTTTTTTTTTTTTTACCTAGTACCCATAATGCACTTAATTTTGTCAATTGTGGACTTCTTCTTCCTCCTACTCCTTAAGGAGCTCACAGAAGCACTTAAACTTTCAAAGATCTACTCATGAAATAATATTTACATGACTCACCTAACCTCTGACATAAATACTTTATTACTCACCCACCCCTTAAAAAAAAAAAAAAAAAAGGTCTAACAAAACAGTTTTCTTATTAATATTCAAAATCCTAAAAGAAACGTTCTTTCTACTTAGAAAATCTATCTGAGTATCCGTATATATTCAAAATCCTTAAAGAAACGTTCTTTCTACTTAGAAAATCTATCTGAGTATCCGTATATAATACACATTTAAGTTGGGATATGTGGTGCCTTCAATAAGTTTCCAGACTTTTTTTGTACAGGCATTTAAAATTGTCGTAGACACTTGAAAATTCACTATGTTATGGCTATACATCTTATGAGATGACTGACCAAGTTTTATGATTTCAGCTTGAAATGAACAGCTACAGCAGCAATTGGAATACACCCTACTAAAGCCTGATTGCCACAGCTGGTGAATTTCAAAAATGCAATCTGGATGTGAGGACAATTTAGAAGAACGATATGCAATAAAATTGTGTTTTAAACTTGGAAAAAATGCCACAGAAATTTAAGAAATGCTTCAGACTGCTTTTCAACCATCTTGCATGAATTGAGCATCAGTTTTTGAGTGGCATAAGAGATTCAATGAAGGCACGGAGTCTGTGAGGGATGATGAGAGGTGTGGGAGGAGTAAGGAAGTCAATTAGGGTTAGGGTTACTATGTTAAGGTTTTAAGGGAGTTCAGGAAGAGATTCCGACGGTACTCTTCACATCGGGTCAGTGGCATTTCCCCGAGGACAATGCACCAGTCCACAACTCCATCCTTGTTACAGGCTATTTGACCAAGATGGGCATCAAGACAGTTCCTCAGCCTCCCTAAAGTCCAGACCTTGCTTCCTGTGACTTTTGGTTATTCCCTAAGCTCAGAGGCTGTCGTTATGAGACAATTGAGGAGATGAAAGAGGCTGTGACGAAGGTCATTTACATGCTCACACAAGAGGACTTCCATGGGGCCTTCGAGAAGTTGTTGGAACGGTACAAGTGCATTACACCCGGAGGAGATTACTTCAAAGGGGACTAGTTTCATGTGTATACTATCAATAAAAGTGCCCATACAAAAAAAAGTCTGGAAACTTATTTAATGATCCTCATATATATATATATATATATATATATATATATATATATATATATATCTTGGATTCAATACACATTGACTTTTTAGAATTTTTGTGTTTTCTTGGTGATTTATCGTGTATCGGCCCTTGAATATTACTAAATACAATTGCGCCATCATCACAGATATCTCTGACCCTCTCTCGCCACCCCTCCCTATTGTCCATTGCTTCCAGCAGGTCTTCAGGGCTACATCCCATATCAGCACAGAGCTGCTGTATGTAGGTTCTAGCAGGTCGTCCTGCTTTTGCTCGTCCATGTGAAGGGGTCCACAGGTGTACATCACTTATGAGCTTGTCCATACTTCTCCAGCAGTGTCCCGCATGTCTGGTTCGTCTAATTTTGATAGTTTTCATGATAGGTGGTAAGTGGCCGTATAGCTGCTGCTTTGTGGGGTGCTGCCTCCAGGACTTGTTCAATATTGCTCGCAGCAAGCTTTTTCTCCATACATTTAGTTAGCTTGTAAGTAAACAGTTTGTCAGTAACATTGTTTTAAACTAGTTCTTATAAGTCATTTGTTAACACACAGTTAAATGGTTTCAAGTATTGCTATCTAACATTAAGAATTCTATTTGATATTAATCCTTTGTTTGTACGTAATAAAATGGTTAGAAATATTTCAATTTAACATAAGTAATTCTCTACATCAAGTATTCCAGTCTAATATGAACAATAGATAGGACCCTAACAGATTCTACCACTCTGGGTCAGAGTGGACCTGGAAGTAATAGTAATGAAGGAGGATTCTATATTCCCCTAACTCCAAGACTGGAGTCTTACAATTAATGAAAAAAGAAGCTTTAATAAAAGATATAAAATCCGTGACTAAACAAAAAAAAAAAAAGGGAATTAAATGGTCCTTTCGACCAGCGCTTTTTTGATTGCAACCACCAGAAAAATTTCACTAAAACTATTTACAAAAATAGGATGATGAACAGTGAATTCGTGGAGAGGAGGGGCAAGTCCACATACATATATATATATATATATATATATATATATATATATATATACACACACACACACACACATATATATCCTTATTGATATAGTTTATATTCAATTAAAAGATGTTAATATGCTACAAATAAGAACTTACATTTAATCTGAACAGAATGCACTAACTTATAAAAATTACAAATTTTTATATTTATAGACTAAAAGCAAAATAGTGAATAATTATTTTTCTGAAAGAAAACTATAAAACTATTGACCTGGAAATATGTGGAAAAAAAAAAAAAATCCCCATTCTGAAATTGTTTAAATGCGTACAATTCATCTACAATTAAAAAGAAATAATTTCATTCATTTAAAATATTCAATGAACCATGGAATAACATTTAAAACAAAAATAGAAAAATCTATGAAAAAAGACAATTTTAAAAGAAAGTGAAATTCATTTTTTCTCCCTGCTTTATGAAAAATTTTTAAATCTTTATTTCAAGAAGATCTGAAGTGAAGACTTTTATTGAAAAATAATTTTTTTTTTTTTTATCATTATATCTGTTCTTTAATAAAGTCCTAACAATTATTTAGAAAACTTCCAGAAAAATTTCAAAATCTGGAATGAAGAATCTTATTTTAAAATTTTTCCTTTTAGTTTTTTGCTTAAATCCAGACAATTATTCAGAAGTTCTGGAAAAATAAGAAATAACAGAATGGCTTCTAAGAATTCAAAAAATGCAGATAATGAGTCTTTCTAAAGTAAGATAAAACTTTTATTTGGTAGTTTGCAAAAAAAAAAAAAGAATGGAGGAAGACTTGAGTAATTTACACGTAAAAGGAATTTATTAAAAAACAAAAAAAACAAACAATTATTTAAAAAATAAAAATGCATGCTGGAGTTGGTGTGAATAAGAGAGGAATGCCTGCTACCTTAATTAAGAATTGATACAATCTTCCTACCTCTAGTTGGCTATCATAGTCGAGGGTGACCCGAAGGCTCCCTTTTCAATAGCTACTACACCAAGGTGTAGGGGAGGGTGCAACTCCATTCCCTGGATTGTTCCACCTTACCCTTGATCCTTACCATATAATGCTGAGTGTTAAGCAAAGTAGCATCAAGTACCATTTTTTGAGTCTTTGGTAGGACTCGATCTGGGATTAAACCCAGGTCTCCCGGATCACTGGCGAATACTCTAACTATTATGCCAATGTCCAACTCATTTAATTTTGGCCTTGTGCCACACAAAGTCGAATTTACGAGATATTTGTTAATTTTTTTCAAATACACTTTACTGTTGGGATGGTTTGTGAGCTAAGCTAGCTGCTCATTGTAAGTGAATTAATGCCCCATACTTCTAAGCTTTGTATTCAACTAAGATAACAATTTTTGCTTATATATATATATATATATATATATATATATATATTGCTATTTTTTGCAAAATAACTATTTTAAAAATACTGTGTGTAAACAAAAAAACTGTGTACTTATGCTAAACTGAACTGTTTGAAATATATGTATAAAATAGATTTAGCATTAAATAACCTACAATGGTTGATATGCCATAAAACCAGACTCAACACAGAAACTTACATCAAGTGCCTGCTGGACATTGTGCTGGCCTTGATCAAGAGGGCAGCGGCTGGAAGACCCTATGTCAACCAACAGGGCTATGCGATGCCACGCAAGCACGGGAAGCTAGTATAGGCAGTCAGAAAAGCTCTGCACCCACATCACCTTAAAATCAGATTGTAATCTCCTTGATTTTGTGTGGGACACAGTTGAAAGAGAAACTAACAAAACTGTACAACACCAAAGATGAACAGAAGGCAAGGATAACAGCAACATTAACCAATTTAAACACATAGACTGTCAGAAAGGCTTTCAGAAGATTCCAAAGTCATCTGGAGGCCATGGTTGAAGGAAATGGTGATTTCTTTGAATAAATTTGATTTATGGTATTTGTAGAAATTTTCATGTAATGTTGGTAAATATAGTGAGATGTCAGTGTTATTTTCATTTTGGCATAAATTAGACAACAATTTATCCATCACCCCTTATGTACTGCTAACTATCCGAATAGGACATTTATTTTATTCAACTTGCTTTTTATCATTACTGTGTCTCATTTTAAAATGAAAAAAAAAAAAAAAAAAAAAAACTGATTTCATAAGACAAACGAGATTACTCAATAATCAAGACAATGATTACTGTTACTAAAACATTATAATTAGCTTCCTCAACCCCCTATGCCAACAAAAAAAAAAACAACAACAAACTTTCCTGTTTTTCCAATGCGTCATATTGTTTCATAGGCCCAATGGAAACAACTCATTCATATACAACTGCCTTAAAAAACTTTCTTTGACACAGCTTATCATATTTACCAACCCCTCTGCTCAGGCAATTTTTAAGCGGAGTTTAAACAGGTTTGAATTCAGAGTTTTCCTTCTCCTAGACTAGTTGCCTCACCAAGGCTGAAGAACCCAGTCTGCCCTACCATTTACCCATAGCTGGAGGGAGAATAATTGGATTCATATGAGGATCATTAAATAAGTTTCCAGACTTTTTTTTGTATGGGCACTTTTATTGATAGTACACACATGAAACTCTAGCCCCCTTTGAAGTAATCTCCTCCAGCTGCAATGCACTTGTTGTACCGTTCAAACAACTTCTCGAAGGCCCCATGGAAGTCCTCATGTGTGAGCGTGTCAATGACCTTCATCACAGCCTCTTTCATCTCCTCAATAGTCTCATAACGACAGCCTCTGAGCTTAGGGAATAACCAAAAGTCAGAAGGAGCAAGGTCTGGACTATAGGGACAGTGACAAACTGTCTTGATGCCCATCTTGCTCAAATAGTCTATGACAAGGATTGAGTTGTCGACTGGTACATTGTCCTGGTGGAAATGCCACTGACCCAGTGCTGGCCTCTTCCGATGGAATCTCTTCCTGAACTCCCTTAAAACCTCAACATAGTAACCCTAACCCTAACCCTTTGGCGAAACAGCTCTGGTGTATTGAC
Organism: Sepioteuthis lessoniana; assembly: GCA_963585895.1. Classification (NCBI taxonomy): domain Eukaryota; kingdom Metazoa; phylum Mollusca; class Cephalopoda; order Myopsida; family Loliginidae; genus Sepioteuthis; species Sepioteuthis lessoniana. The sequence goes on from CAUZXS010000775.1 coordinate 9,638, forward strand.
TTCCTTACTCCTCCCACACCTCTCATCATCCCTCACAGACTCTCTGCCTTCCTTGAATCTTTTATGCCACTCAAAAACTAATACTCGATTCATGCAAAATGGTTGAAAAGCAGTCTGAAGCATTCCATACATTTCTGTGGCATTTTGTCCAAGTTTAGAACATAATTTTATTGCATATCGTTCTTCTAAAGTGTCCTCACATCCAGATTGCATTTTTGAAATTCACCAGCTGTGGCAATCAGGCTTTAGTCGGGTGTATTCCAATTGCTCCTGTAGCTATTCATTTGAACCTGAAATCATAAAACTTGGTCAGTCATCTCATAAGATGTATAGCAATAACATACTGAATTTTCAAGTGTGTACGACAATTCTAAATGCCTGTACAAAAAAAGGCTGGAAACTTATTGAATGCACCACATACCTTCCCCAAGGGTATTAGTGCTATGTGAAAATGCAATCAGTCTTGTCCAGGATTTGAACTCTTGTCGCTATGTCCATTTCCTACAACGATAACCATTACACCTCTTTGACACAGCTTATATATGACCTGACGGGCAGATATCATCATGCCATGCCGCTAGTGTGGATTTCCCCGATCCTCTCTTTCCACTCGTCTCTACTGTCCATCACTCCCGACCAGTCTTCCAAGCTATCTCCTGTATCAGTACAGAGATGTTGTTGATAGGTTCTAGCTGGTCACTCAACCCTTGCTTGTCCATGTGATGGGGTCCACAGGAGTACATCACTTACAAATTTATCCTTACTTCTCCAGCAGTGTCCCACATACCTTGTTTGTCTAATTTAGATGGTTTTCAAGATGAGTAGTAGGTGACCATACAGCGAATTGTATCGTTCAATACAGCTCACACCATTCTTGTGCTATTGTCATCAAGCTTTTTCTGTATACGCTTAGTCAGCGTCTATATGACACGTCCACTGCTTGGAAGAAACTGCATTTTATTTTATCGGATAGGTCTGACTTCCATATGACTGATAGCCTATTGATAGCTGTCCATGCCTTCACTTGTCGCATGTCGATGTCTTTTTCGGTAGATGAGACATTGCTTCCGAAGTAGATGAATTTGTTCACAAGTTTCAGAGACCTACCATTTGGTGTGGAGATGTTGTCTCTTTACTCAAGCACCTTAAAAATTATGACAGTGTGACATGATATCATTATCATGACTTCACTAAATGAGAATGGCTGCTAAGGCCAATGTGGAACAGGCAGGCAGGCAGGGTTTATTCAGGGTTTGAAGTTACACTGTTGTATTTCTTCCTACAGCATCTTTTGTTCCTAGGAATGGCTGTGCAGGTGTTTTCTAAAGAGACTGTAGTAATTAGGGGTCAGAAAGCTTAGTCCAGGACTTTCTCTTCCAAGGGTCACTTTTTGTGTATCACCGTCCAGTGCAATTTCTATCTTCAATTACCGTCAACAGTCTCACCAAAAACGTCTCTAGCTTAGAAAAGTGCCCTCCTGAAATGTCTCTTACAATCACCTTGATATAAAGTATCTCACCAACCACAACACTTGAGTTCACTACGAACACTCATGCTGTCTCTGTCACCCGGGTTCTTTTTATAGGCTAAGGGCTTTGCTCACATCCTTGTCAAATCTCGTCAGTCTCATAAGAATCCAAGATTGTGACTTCTTAAAACACAACATTGGAGCGGCCATTTTCACCTTTGCATGCCAGTCACACATGAGCATGTTTTTCCAGGGGTAAGTCCATTTCTCTTCTTCTGAGCAGGTGTTTTCTAAAGAGACAACATGTTTGGTGGTAAGAGCCCAGCATCATGGTTCTCAGCTAAGGTGGAACTCAAGGTTTCTCAAGCAGTCCTTGTATCACTCCTTTGGTACCTATTGGCCTAGTGAGTAGAGTGTTTACCAATGACTCGGGAGACCGGGGATCAATCCCTGGTTGAGTCATACCAAAAACTCAAAAAATGGTACTTGATACCTCCTTGCTTAACACAGTATTATTAAGTACATAATAAGGATAAAGTGGAGCAATCCAGGAAAAGGAGTAGTACCCGCCCCTACACTTCAGTGTAGTAGCTATTGAAAAAGGAGCCTTCAGGTCACCTTCATCTACTCTACAGTCTATATATGTATAGTCATCCACTGACAGACTGTTTCGTTGTATCACAACTCTTCAGTGTGGCTAGACACATAGGACGCTTGAAGCTGGGATTGAAACCTGCCCAACTTTACATTAGACTTAGTATCATACCAGTTAGCCAACAAGCAAACTGTGTCAGCTCAGGAATTATAAGGCATTATGTAGTAGCTTTCATTTGTTTATATATATATATATATATATATATATATATATATATATGCTGGCTTTTGTGATTGAGAAGCACCAACAAGGACTGCTTGAAAAAAATTACTTCGTTCCACCCTAACCGAGACCTATGATGCTGGGATCTTAACACCAAATATATTGTCCTGTTGGATGAGTTTGTGGCATGCTTATCACATTAAGAAACTGAAGCTGAGAGAAGAACCTGCTCTAGTGTTATCATATTTACCAACCCCTCCGCTCGGGCAAGGTATGACACAAGGTCAATTTTTAAGTGGAGTTTAACAGGTTTGAATTCAGAGTTTTCCTTCTCCTAGACTAGTTGCCTCACCAAGGCTGAAGAAAACAGTCTGCCCTACTATTTACCCATAGCTGGAGGGAGAATAATTGGATTCATACCCTTCCTTAGGGTGTTAGTGCTATGTGAAATGCAACCAGTCTCATCCTGCTCTAGTGTTATGGTAGTTGGTGTGTTGACATGTTGTGCATTGCTTCTCTCCATGTATGATGAATGTGCAGCATTATCTAATTTGGGTACTTATGCTGCAGAAGCAACCAAAAGACATTTGTTGTGCAAAACATGCAGTTCATCTCAGTATAACAGCTGGATCATTCAAAACAATTTCACTTTTGTATTAAGAACCTCAACAATCAGGCTATGTTAGGTAGGCCTAAAGTGTGGATTCTGAGATGAAGCTCCAAGCCATCAAGGCAAATCCCATGAGTAGCACTTTGAGAGTATCGGGCAAGCTTGGCATCTCACAATCAGGTATTGTTTACCAACTTCATGAACTCGGCAAAAAACATCCAAGGCTACGGAATTGTGCTACATGCTACCAAAATCTTACAAAACTTTTCACTCCTACACGTATATGATACTTTTTATATGAAATGATAGAATATGATAATTTCAATATAAAAATACAACTTACATTATTTCTTCAATTTGGTTGGTTGGGTTTTATGGCATATTAACCTTTGTAGGTTATTTAATGCCAAATCCATTTTTATATAAATAATCAGTTCTATTTAAAACAATTCAGTTTAGCATGAGTACACATCTTAATTGTCAAAAACATTTCTATTTCAAACTATTCAGTTTATTCAAGCAGTTATATATAAAAAATCAGTTTAATGTAAGTACAGTTTCAATGTCAAAAAACAGTTCTATTTCAAATAATACAGATTAGCATAAGCACACAGTATAAATGTAAGTACACTTTAATTGTGAAAAACATTTCTACTTCTAGCTATTTAGCACGCAGTTCTATGTTAAACAATTCAGTTTAGTGTAAATACAGTTTCAATTTTAAAAAAAAACAGTTCTATTTCAAATAATTCAGTTTAACATCAGCACATAGTTTAAATGTAAGTACGGTTTAATTGTCAAAAACATTTATATTTCAAACAATTCAGTTTAGCATAAGTATGCGGTTAGTTCTATTTAACCCATAGATAGGGCCCTATCAGGTGCTACCATGCCGGGCCAGAGTGGACCTGGGAGCAATGGCAATGAAGGGGTGCCCCACATTCCCCAAAGCCCTAGCATTACTGGAACCTCACCATCAGATTGTTTGGTGTCATATCCAGGACACTCATTGGGGGGTCTTACCCCTCTGCAGAGGTGCAATCAGTGTATTCGACAGGCCCAGCCGACTGGGTAATTCAATTTGGAAGGAAGTTCCTACAGTCACTGACAGCCCAGTCAGTTAGAGCTGTAGAATACATCAATTGCATCTCTGCAGAAGATTAAGACTCTACCATTCAACAAGTGTCCGAGATATGACATTAAACCATTTGATGGTGAGGCTCTAGCCTTGGAGATTTGGAGTACCCCTTCATTGTTTTGTTCCTAGGTCCACTTTGACCCAGAGTCATAACACCTGATAGGTTGGTTATTTATTTAGGTTTTATGGCATATCAACCTTTGAAGGTCATTTAATGCCAAATCCATTTTCATACAAATAGTCTGTTCTATTCTAAACAATTCAGTTTAGCATGAGTACACAGTTTGTCAAAAACATTTCTATTTCAAGCTTTTGGATTTAGTCAAACAGTTTTAATTTAGCTAATTCAGTTTAGTATAAGTACAGATTTTCTTTACACACAGTTAAATGTTAAAACAGTTATATATTAAACAATTCAGTTTACCATAAGTAGAGTTTCAATGTCAAAAACAGTTCCATTTCAAACAATTCAGTTTAGCATAGGCACACAGTTTAAATGTAAATACAGTTCATTTGTCAAAAATATTTCTTTTTCAAGTTATTCAGTTTAGTCAAACAGTTCTAATTCAAACAATTCAGCACCTGACAGGGTCCTATTTATAGGTCAAATAGAACAAACTGTATGCAAACAAATGACTTATGTTAAATTGTGACTGTTATATAGCAATACTTGAAACCATTAAACTGTGTGCAAAAAATTTTTAAATGTTATCAAGAAAATGTGTTTACAAATCATACATATATTTAATATAAATGTATGAATAGGATTTGGCATTAAATAACCTACTATGTTTGATATGCCATAAAACCCAGCTAAACCAAACTAGTAGTCACCGATTATTAAAATTGCTATTTAGAATTTAAAATGAAATTCTAAAACTGAGCACAAAGCAAGCATCTGACAGTTGTTTCATATTCCACTCGATTGATGCGGTGGGTGGATGGGGTAGAATATGCAGATTACATCCCCTGAAGGGGAGTAAGGCCTCCTCCCCAAAAAAAAGGATATCCTGAGTACAACACTGAACAGCATCTGATGATATTCAATAGAACTGCGCAAATAAAACCCTCTTAAACCACAACTACATTAAAAAAAATGTAAATATGAACATAAAAAGAATATAATTCCCTAACCCCAATGCATAAAATAACTCAACAGTTTGACATGCCATTAAAATCAAATCAATCAAAAGTACTTTTGCTTTGTCAACAAGGTCTATAATATGCTGACAGTATGACCTGTAGATGGTTAAGGCCAACCCTTAAAAAAAGGCTTTAAATGGAAATAAGGGGAGATAATTCAGTATGACGGAATTAGAGATTAATCTCTTCCTTTGCCCTTTTTTGGTTACTTGATATAAAATAAAGGAATTTCTGGTGTTAATTGGAGTATAAACTTCCTTAGTAAAATTACCACCCAAACACACCACCAGTTTTCCAGCCATCAACTAAAAAAAAAAAATATATCAAAAACTGAGTCAAGATTCACAAAAAAAATATGCTGATTTTAATCTCTTTATCACCCAGTTTTTAACATTTGCAGATTTTAAACTTTCCCTTTCATTCTGAGATTAGGGGGAACTTTTTCCTGATGAAAAAAGCATTAAAATTCATTGTCTACTAAATAAGGCCCAACTCATTTTTTTCTTGTATATTTTTGGTTTGGTTTGTTGTTTCATAGCATATGTGGGTCATTTAAAGTTAAATTCTTATATATACATATATAAAAGTAAAATTGGCAACCATGGATGAGGGTGATCCGAAGGCCCTCTTTTCAATAGCTACTATGCGAAGGTGTAGGGGAGGGCACTACTTCTTTCCCTGGATAACTTCACTTTAACCTTGATCCATACCTTATAATGCTGGGTGTTAAGCAAGGTGGTATCAAGTACTTTTTTTTTTTTTTTGAGTTTTTTGAATGACTCAACCTGAGATTGAACCTTGGTCACTCACGCCATTGGCGAACACTCAACCCAATGGGCCGGCAGTGATTAGTTTATAGGCAACTTTACATTTGAATGAGTTATAACTCATTTGTTAATATACAGTTAAATGTTTCAAGTACTGCAATCTAACACTAATAATTCTGTTTGATAGTTGTATGCACACAGTTAAATGGTTTGAAGTATTCCTATATAACAGTAACAATTTGATTTAATATTAGTTATTTGTTTACACACAGTTAAACAGTTCTATTTGATCCATAGATGGGACCCTAACAGGTATTACATTTCCAGGTCAGAGTGGACCAGGGAGTAATGACAGTGAAGGAATACTCCACATTCCCTAGAGCTCCATGACTCGAGCCTCACCATCAGTTGGTTTAGCATCATATCAAGGACACTCAATAAGCCCCAGCCGAATGGGCTTCTTATTATGATGGGATATCAGGCTCTAATCAGTATTTTAACTTTGGCAGAGAAGGCTACATTTGAGTGTTTAAATCAGGCATGGGCATTCTTTTTTGAGAAGCAGGCCACTCAAAAGAGACATGCCTCATCATCAGACAGGCTGCAAAACTATTTATTTGTTCGGGTTTTAGGGCATATCAACCTTTGTCAGTTATTTAATGCCAAATCCATTTTTATACAAATAAACAGTCCTATTTCAAACATTTCAGTTGGCATAAGTACGCAGTTTAGATATCAAAACAGTTCTATTTCAAACAATTCAGTTTAGCATTAGTACCCAGTTTAGTTCTATTTGACCCATAGATAGGACCCAATAAGGTGTTACCACTCCGAGCCAGAGTGGATCTGGGAGCAATGACAATAAAGTGGTACTCTATATTCCCCAAAACTCCAGCATTAATGAAACCTCACCATCAAATTGTTTAATGTCATATCCAGGACACTCATTGGGGGTGGGTCTTACTCCTCTGCAGAAAAACAGTCGGTGTATTCTACAGCCCCAGACGACTGAGCAAACTGCACAGCTAAAAAATTCAATGTAATTTTACATTGAAGGTACCTCAACCGTTTTTAATACAGAAGACCATATATGTAAATATCTGCCTAAGAAATAGGGAAAAGTCAATTTTTTTCTTTTCTGTTAAAAGTTTATCTCTATAAAAAAAAAAAGTGAGTCCGAGGCAGGCCATTCAGAAAGTATTACGGACTACATGTGGTCGACAGTTTACCCGTAAATAGTTTAGGAAGTTAAAAGTAGCCTTATGGCCACAAATTACTAAGTCTTGTGAGGTATTTCTCTAGAAGATAAATGCGTTTTTTAAAGTTCTCAGATCAGAGTGTAGTATCTGTACCCATGGAAGTCTCAGTTATCTACGTTTGATTGGTTGTTTGGGTTTTATGTCATATCAACCTTCAGTTATCTAGGATATATAGTTTGAAATATACAGATGGAAGCAATTATTTCAAAGAATATATAATTGTTAAAATCCTCAAGAAAATAAAATACAAACTAAGAAAAAAAGAAAAAGACAAACATAAATATGTGAAAAGAAAAAAAATTATAATATGAGCTCAGGTAAAAAATTATATCATCATCATGTCATGCTGCTAGCATGGATATCCCTGACCCTGTCTCGCCACTTTTCCCTATCATTCATCGCCTCTGGCATGTCTTCTGGGCTACATCCCGTATCTTCACATAGCTGCTGTATATATGTTCTTGCTGGTCGTCGTGCTTTTGCCTGGCCATATGTGGGGGTCCATCTGAGTACATCACTTATGAGCTTGTCCCTGCTCCTCCAGCAGTGTCCTGTGTGCCTGGTTTGTCTAACTTTGATAGTTTTTGTGATGGGAGGCAGGTGGCCGTATAGTTGGTGCTTTGTGGGGTATTACCGCCAGGACTTGTTTAATATTGCTTGCAACATTCTTGTGTAGTTGCCGTCTAGCTTCTTCTCCAGCCATTTTGTTAGCATCCAAGTAGTGCATCCATACAGCAGTATCAACATGACTGCTGCTTGGAAGAAACTGCGTTTCATTTTATCGGTCAGGTCTGATTTCCATATGATCGATAGCTGTCCATGCCTTCGTTAGCCGGGTGTCGATGTCCTTTTCGGTTGATGAGATACTGCTTCCTAGGTAGGTGAATTTGTCAACCTGTTTCAGAGAGGTTTCGTCTCGTGTGGAAGTGTCGCCTGCTTGATTAAAGCGCATATATTCAGTTTTATATGCATTGACATGGAGGCCAATGCCTGCGGCGGCTCATTCCAAACTATGCAGTAGTGTTTCGGCTTGGTTGGGTGTATTTGCTAGTAACGCTATGTCATCGGCATAGGTAATTGTTTTTGCGGGGTACCTTCTGGTGTAGTTGTTATCGTCGTAGGGAATGGACACGGCGATACGAGTTCAAATCCTGGACGTGACTGATTGCATTTCATATAGCACTAATACCCTTGGGGAAGGTATGAATCCAATTATTCTCCCTCCAGCTATGGGTAAATAGTAGGACAGACTAGGTTCTTCAGCCTTGGTTAGGCAACTAGTCTAGGAGAAGGAAAACTCTGACTTCAAACCTGTTAAACTCCGCTTAAAAATTGACCTTGTGTCATGTCTTGCCCGAGCGGAGGGGTTGGTAAATATTACCTTCTGCTTCTTTTCTTTTTTCAGCTTGAAGCCGTTATCTCTGATTTTATCGATCCATGTTCTAAGCACGTAGTTGAGACATATGATAAAGAGGTATGGGGCTAGTGTGTCCCCTTGTAGTACTCCTGCTACAATGTCAAAGTATTCTGTGTCTCCATCTGGTGAACATACTTTCACTTTGGTGTTTCTATAGAGAATCATTATTGCTGCTACAGTTTCTTTTGGCAGGCCATATGCTAGTAGGATTTGTTCCATCTTCCCTCTGTGAATGGAATATATAAGAACATTAAGTTTATAAGTCCTAAAAATTCAATCTAAATTGTCCAGCAAGACATGGCATAACGGTTATAAGTGACAATCATCTGGAAGTTGCAGGTTCAATCCTGGCTGCAGAACACTTTTACTTGGTAGTGTCTGATTTTAGAATGAATGAATTGAGGAGAAGGTGACGAGCAAAGTGCATGAAAAGTGTGGTGGGTCATTTTGACAGAAAAAATATCTGCCATCGACACTAGGAACTTGCGCAGCGGAAGTGATGCCACACACATGTGGGTTGTGCTCCTTTAGAGGCGATATATAAATAGGTGGTTACAGCACTTAAGGCAGATATGTGACGGAACGAAGATCTACGATAGCAAGAGACAAGCATGACGGAGCAAAAATCTCCAAGAGGTGATTGCGATGGATCAAAACACTACATGAATTATGTTTCAATCAGTGAAAATATGATCGCAAAATATCAATACATTTCTGTAATAACAAACTTACTTGTATCTGTACGACAAAACTCAAAAGGTTTTTATATCTAATCTTTAAATACAGTTTAATGTTTTTCCACATAAAAGTACTAAAAGAAAATTAACAAAGACAACACTTTATCTGAGAATTAATTTTTTTTTAATTTATAGCAGACTTTTTGTCTTCATCTTGGTAGTTTTTTTTTGTTTTTTTCTTCTCACTACGTTTCGGCCAGATTTCACCTCTGGCCTTCTTCAGGGGATTAACAGTGACCTCAGATAGGAATACTGAGTCTTGTAACCGAGGTCGCAGTTAATCACCTGAAGAAGGCCAGAGGTGAAATCTGGCCGAAACATAGAAGAAACACCAAAAAAAAATTTACCAAGATGAGGACAAAAAGTCCGCAATAAATAAAAAAATTTAAAAGATTAATTCTCAGATTAAGAAGCCTCATCTCAAAAGGATTCCCAATAAAGACGACAACACTTTATTAGGAATGTAAATTTTTTCATACAACATTAGACCCCAGTAATGCTAGAACTTTGGGGAATGTGGAGTACCCCTTTATTGCCATTGCTCCCAGGTCCACTCTGGCCAGAGTGGTAGCACCTGACATTTAAACTGAGTGCAAACAAGTGACATACTAAATTGAATTGTTTGAAATAGAACTGTTTGATCATTTAACTGTGTGTAAACAAATGACTGATGTTTAATTGAATTGTTAGTGATACATAGCAATACTTGGAACCATCAAATTTTGTTGAGTTATGCTAAACTGAATTGTTAGAAACAGAACTGTTTGATCATTTAAACTGAGTGCGAACTGTTTGATCATTTAAACTGAGTGCAAACAAGTATTATGTTAAATTGTTCGAAATAGAACTATTTGATCATTTAACTGTGTGTATCTACAAAATGTGTTTACAAATCCTACATTTAATATAAAAATGTAAAATCAAGATTTGGCATTAGATAACCAACAATGGTTGATATGCCACCAAACCAAACCAAAAGACAGTATTTTCCTAACAACTTTACAGTTTCTGTTGAAATAAATAGGAGGAATTACTTTCAGAGTAAGGCTTGTACTTATAGAAAATTGGCAAGGATATATATATATATATATATATATATATATATATATAGGGAGTAGCAGAAACTCCAGTTTGATGATAAAGCTGTCACGATTGCAGTTCTTCTTGGAAAACTTAACTCCCAAATCAAAACAGGAGATGGAAGCCCTAGCCTCAAAACTCTACTGACTTGTAGGCATCCACTGATAGGAAAACTCTAAAAGAAGGTACTCTGGAATCAAACCTGCAGTTTGCATAGTCGCTAGTTTTCTTGCTATGCTTGTCACTAGGCTGTCACTATGGGGACCCAGAAAGTGGAATAAGTGTCATACACGTGTATGTCATAATAATCCAATGACATACAGATGTTTTACTACCTTATCATCTTCTGCATCTTGTATATTTTTCACAAGTTGAATTAGTTACTAATCAGGTTGTTTGAGTGGTAATTTTGGTGGTTAAGATGGCAATCATGTCAAGATGTGGCAGTCATATTTTATATATATATATATAATTTAGATCTAAGACTATAATTCAACACAGATGGCAAAGAATTAAATCAACTTTTAAAAACAGTAAAAGCAGATATATACATACACACACACATTTCATTCCAGTCAAAAATAGTTAACCTGTTGCATAGCCTACAGCAATCCTTTTCCGGTTTATGAATAAGTAAGAAAATCCATGCGATTTCATCCAACACTGGCAGTCAGGAATCAGGATCATGTTATGGGGTAGTATTATGTCAGACATACTTCTTCTATTTAATTACTACATACAGAAACTGCTAGAGAAAAAAAAACTATTCCATTTTCTTAAAAACACTTAAAAAAAAAAAAGAAAAAAGTACAACATACCATATATACTTAAGTAATGAAAGACTTTCAGAGATTCTGTGATTCAATAAAAAATCTATACAATATCTTAAACATAATGTAATCTAAAACTTGACATAGCCTACTGTGTTGACTTGGATATTATATATTATTATGTATATATCTGCAATAAAAGACTCCTAATTTTTAGCTACGAAAAGGTATTTTTTACTACATATTGCATGTAATAAATAACCACTAACTTTTGATTACCAAAAATATTTCTTCAACATCCAATAACATGAAAAGAAAATATTCAAACACTTAATTATACTTTTAAAATTACTGAATACAAAAAAAACCCTGCAATACTGTCAATAAACAATGGAGTCTAGACCTTGATGTAGCTTAATGTGTTTACTTGGAAGATAATGAAGTTATTGTTTACTATTTATATTTCTACATATCATATGCACAGGTGTTAGTGAAACCTTTATTATCTTAATAGCTTTTGTTAAGGGATAGGCTATGTGAGAACATTTTTGTTTGAAGTTAAGGCAAGGTTAGACAAAGAAACAAAGAAAGCTTTGATGTTTAAAAAACATCTTGTACAGGGTGTCTCAACATACATGGGACCCATGTGACTGCTAATAACTCAACTAATAATAATGTGTGCTTTTTTTGTTTCAGATTTGAAAATAGTATACTATAACAACTATTAATCCTCGATCACAATTCCTTGGACAAGAGAGAAAAAAATATTTTGCGTTACTACTTATTTGGAGACAAAATCATTCAGAACTTTGCAAGCAAAATTTCACAGGAAGTTTAACTTAACAATTATCCCCAGAAAAGCCAAATTTATTGTTGGATGCACAAATTTTAAGCCAATAGGGTCAATAAACAACCTCAACAAGAAGGCAGAAAATCCCAGATCTAGCAGGAAGTTGACAGCAAGATGTCCTGACAAGGTGGATGTAGTGAGAGATTCTATTGGAAGGAGTCTGAAAAAGTCCCTCTGAAGACATTCCCAAGAAGGAGTTGGATTTGATGATACATTTCAAGCGGACAATCATATTTTGTCTATTGTATTGAGGGCAAACACAATGACTGGGAAGATGGTTAGGAATCTTATTTCAAGGGAGGCAAATGTTGCTTTAAAATATATATAAGTTGTAAAGTTGGCAACTGTAGTTGTGGGCAACCCAAAAGCTCCTTTTGCAATAGCTACTACACCAGAGGGTAGGGCACTACTCCTTTCCCTGAATTGGTCCACTTTACTTGTGTACCTTATAATGCTGAGTGCTAAGCAAGGAGGCATCAAATACCATTTTTTGAGTCTTTGGTATGACTTGACCTGAGATTGAACCTTGGTCTCCTAGGCTATTGGTGGACACTCAACCCAAATGCCTCATATAGAAGATTATCCTCAGTCCAGGGTGTCAGTGTCTAATTATGGAAATTGAAGGGTATACAAAGAAGAGTGACAAAACTAATAAAAAAAAAGTAAAAAATTACAGTTACAGGGAGAAATCTAAATCAACAACTTTACAAGAAAAAAGAATGAGATCAGATTTAATTGAAACTTTCAATATAATTCATGGAATTTCAAATTATGGTAAACATTTTTATATTAGAGATTTTAAAGATATATAAAACAATAAGACCTTGAATCAGATGGAGCTACCATTTTTACTTGCCAAAGTTCACTTACACCACAGAGGTGATAGGGGAATGCCCTCGTGATGTAATGGTTAAAGTGATGGACTGCAAAACCTTAGTAAACGAGTTCTAACTCCAGTCGCATTATTACGTTCACTTTCAGACAAATACCCTTGGGAAAGGTATGAACCCCCTTATCCTTCCAGCTATGGGTTAGATAGTACTACTATGGTTCTTCTAGGAGAATGGCTTTGGCATTAGATAATCCATGAAAGCTGATATTCCATTAAAACAAAGGAAATAAACTACTTCGGAACAGAAGTTACTGTAAGCAAGCTGATTCTTGTCTGCCAGACAAAGTGAAACTTTACAAATAAAAAGACATAGAAAGAAGTTAAGCCATGATGAGCTTGTTCAGTACTTAGATGGTTGGTTGGATTTATGGCATATCAACCACTATGGGTTATTTAATGCCAAATCCAGTTCACATATACATGATACCATTTGGATGATTCCCCAACTGGGGTGTCCTCATGGTGTAATGGTTACAGCACTGGAATGCAGAATTGTAGAGAGTGAGTTCAAACTCCAGTCGCGCTATTACGTTCACTTTCGGGCAAATACCCTTGGGAAAGGTAGAGACCCCCTTATCCTCCCAGCTATGGGTTAGATAGTACCACTACTATTCTTCTAGGAGAATGGCTTTGGCATTAAATAACCTACAAAGGTTGATATGCCATTAAACAAAGAAACCAAACCAAACAGAGGTGACAGTTTCCATAGTGATAAAAAAAAAAAAATCAACATTGTAAATTTTTGACAAAATCAACTTTTAGCAGCAATTTAGTCAGGGATGTTTTAAAAACCTCTTTTCTCTTTCAATTCTTTGAAACACCCAGTTTCTTTGGTAGTGTTGGGTCAGTAAAATATGTTTATTCCTGTGTGTGAGGTTAAGTCAGAGAGAGTCTTTCTGTGATCACAAATACCAATCACATGAATAGCTCAGAAGTTTTGGCACAAAATACAAAAAAAAAAAAAAAAAAATCACCTGATAGAATCTGGACCAGTTCCCAGCTACACCTCGACCAGAAGTTCTTCCTAAGAAATCACTAAATCAGAAGATGCCTGTTATCCTCTCCATTATACCGGTAAATCTCTTAAACTTGACTCTATCCACAGGAAGGGCTTAATATTGTAAGTCATTGTTTCGTTCTTTAATAAAATGTTTTACTTGAACTGAATTTTAATTCATTTATTTGTTGCTATTAGTCTTAGAAATAAATGCTATAGGAATCTACACATAGAATCCTACCAGGAAAAACAAAAGTAGCCAACATTTTAACCTTTGTCCAATAAATATACTGTTAAGAATATTTCAAGTAACAAGTCAGGGATGTTTTAAACGCCTCATTTCTCTGTCAATTCTTGAAATGGGTAACACTCTTTTGGTGGCATTGTAATTTATGGATCCTATTTTACCAAAAATGACAATAAAATCACTTGTCTAGTTGGCTGGGGCTGTACAATACACAGTCTGCTACTCTGCGGAGGGGTAATGTCGAGTACCTCTTTATTGCTATCACTCTCAGGTCCACTTTGGCTCGGAGTGGTAGCACCTGATAGGGTCAGATCTATGTGTCACATCAATCTGTTTGACATTTAAACTGAGAGCAAACAAATGACTAATGCTAAATTGAATAGTTAGAAATAGAACTGTTTGATCATTTAACTAAATAAAGGACTGATGTTTAATTGAATTGTTAGTGATACATAGAAATACTTGCAACTATCAAACTTTGTTGACTTATGTTTACAAATCATATATATCTTATGTATATGTATAAACCAGATTTGGCATTAAATAACCTACTATGGTTGATATGCCATATAAACCAAACAAAATCCAATGATATGTGCATAAAAAAAACAAAGGTCTAAAAACCTTCAAGATATCTTCCTGCACTTTTAATCTGGTTGGTTAGTTTGATTTTAAGGCATATCAACTCTTGTAGGTTATTTAATGCTAAATCCTGTTTATAAATATATCAAATATATATGATTTTGAAACCTTTTAACTGTGTTACATAGCCAAAATGTGGTTATGTAAAATATACAGATATGTGAAATGTTTACATGCATAGGAATCCCAAAACACTGACGACTCTCGGTAGTTCAGGTACAAAACTTTTATTACCTTCTTGACTTTTAGGTTTTCAACACGATGAGAGAGACACACAATTTTTACTATGTTGAGTATTCCATCTGACCCCACCATGGGCGGTGCATCTCGTAGACCCAACTGGCCTCGCCGAGGCTTGAAAATCAACTCACATCACCCAAGTCTGAATCTCAACTCTTCTTTTTTTCAAAAATCACCCAAAATCCTCAGCCCATTCTTTCCGGGCATAACATCATTCACATCCCCAGTCCCATTTCCTATCTGGGGTTTTTATTATGACATCTGTGATTGTCACGTAAACACCTGCGCTCAATGTGTGCCCCTACCCATGAACTAAGCCGAGTAACTAAACTGAAAGATAAGATATAACTAACAAAAAATGATAATATAAAAAAAATCCTTCTGCAATTATATAACAACTGCTTGCTACTAGTCCTGTCTCTGTTTCTCTCTCTCTCTCTCTCTCTCTTGCCACGTCAATACACTGGTTTTCACAATCCTGCTGTGAAGCAACAAATGCCACACAACAATGCTGTGATTATTTCTTTTATACAGGTTCTGGCTGACCGAAATTTGAATATTTCGCAAACCCCGTCCCACCAGAGATGAGACGCGTGACCTACAAATTGCACTCCTAACAACATTCATACTTCCGGTTTTCTATATTTCCGGTACTCTACAAGCGAGACAGGTTGTTGCCCTGAAGACCTACCTAGGGCGATGAACGATAGGGAGGAGTGGCGAGAGAGGGTCAGGGATATCCGTGCTGCCAGCACGATATGATGATGATGACAAGCGAGACACATTCGCGCTAGTTTTGAACTTTGAGGTAGGCCATTTTGCTCGTAACTTCTTGTTTCTTTCTTACAGTGTTGCTATGAAAGGAATTCAATTCACACAGCTTCGTTATCACATTTCATTTCTCTTATTGCTCATCACCTGTTTTGTTTTTTTTTTGTTTTGTTTGTTTTTTTTTAATCATCCAACCGTGGACGGTTGTTGGATTCACGTAAACGTCGGCTTTTTCGCCTACAAATACAGCACGTCACTCGTTGTCTCTGTGATCGAAGAACCCCGGTTGATTCATCGGAGGCAGCAAGTCTGCGGGTTCTGCCTTTCAATTTCACTACGGATTTATAAACAAATAGTTTGTGGATAATATTTTTAAATGAGCCAGAGCTCGTTTGTTTACACAATGAAATGGTTATACGTATGTGATTTGTAACTGAATAGTTTGTTGGTAATCTTATTTTTAAATGAGTTAATTCTTTTGCACACAAGTATTGTTTTTGTTTGCACACAGTTAAATAGTTTCAAGTATTGCTATGTAATACCAATAATTCAATTTTTGCACACAGTTAAATCGTTTCAAGTATTCCTCGCTAACATAAATAATTCTATTTAGTTGGTTGTCAGTTGTTTGGCATATCAACCTTTGTGGGTTATTTAATGCAAAATCCATTTTTATAGAAATAATCAGTTCTATTTCAAACAATTCAGTTTAGCATGAGTACAAAGTTTAATTGTCAAAAACATTTCTATTTCAAGCAATTCAGTTTAGTCAAACAATTCTAATTCAGCTAATTCAGTTGAGTATAAGTATAGATTTTTTTTTTTACACACCGTACAATGTCAAAAACAGCTCTACTTCAAACACTTTAGTTTAGCATAAGTATGCAGTTATAATGTAAGTACACAGTTTAATCATCAAAAACTTCTTTTTCAAGCTATTCAGTTTATTCAAACAATTCAGTTTAGCATAAGTATGTAGTTTAGTTCTATTTAACCCATATCAGGTGCTACCATTCCATTCAGAGTGGACCTGGGACCAATGGCAATGAAGTGGTGCTTCACATTTCCCAAAATGTCATATCCAGGACACTAGTTAGGGGGAGGGGGTCTTACCCCTCTGCAAAGAAGCAGGGTGTATTCTACAGCCCCAGCTGACTGGGCAATACAGAGTTAAATGTCAAAACAGTTTTATTTCAGATAATTCAGTTTAGGATAAGTACACAGTTTAGGTGTCCAAACAGTTCTATTTTAAACAATTCCATTTAGCATAAATATGCAGTTTAAATGCAACAAATAGTAAACTCTCGAAACCATGGTTTAGTTCTATTGAACCCATAGATAGGACCCTTATCAAGTGCTACCACTCCAGGCCAGAGTGGACCTGGGAGCAACGTAATTCTATTTAGGATTAATCATTTGTTTGCATACACTTAAATGGCTTCAAGTATTGCTATATAACGGCAAAAGTTTTATTTGCACACTGTTCAATGGTTTCAAGCATTGCTAAGTATCACTAATATTTTAACATCAGTCATTTTTTGCACACAGTTAAATGGTTAAACATACTATTTTATCCATAGATTGGACCCTAACAGGTACTACCACTTCTGGTCAGAGTAGACCTGGAGGTAATGGCAATGAATGGGTACTCCTAATTCCCCAGTGCTCAAGGATTTGAGCCTTAACATCAGATGTAAAATCCAGAACTGATTGTAGGGATGTCTTACCCCACTGCAGAGATGTAGTCTGGGTATTTTAACCTGGACTAGTATGAAATTTCACAAAACTTTTGAGGGTGTCCTCATGGTGTAATGGTTAAAGCGTTGGACTGCAGATTTGTAGTAAGCAAGTTCAAACTCCAATCAAGCTGTTACATTCACTTTCGGACAAATACCCTTTGGAAAGGTATGAACCCTCTTATCCTCCCAGCTATGTGTTATATAATACCACTACTGTCCTTCCCAAAGGATAGATTTAGCATTAAATAACCCAAGAAGGTTGATATGCCATTAAACGAA